>JADRCD010206807.1:7619-29234 GCA_019843815.1 Montemys delectorum
TGTGTGTGTGTGTGTGTGTGTGTGTGTGTGTGTGTGTGTGTGTGTGTATGTGTGTGTGTGTTTTATACTCAAACACTAATGCTAATAGATACCAAAGGATGTGGAGGTCAGGAACGGAGCTGGTAGACTAAGACTTGCCATTCTATTTTACTTACCTCTGCCTTTCCTATTTAGTTTTCAAAGGAGCTTTCCACAGAAGGTACACTCCAGGGCTCTCAATAGTTCCCAGTTAATTTTTTCATCCTCATCAAAACCAAAGAGAATCTGATACTGCCAATTTGAAACACTCTAGGGCGATTTGCTGATTAGTTCAGTGTTTTCCTTTGGAGGACCTGCATTTTACTGGACAGGCTCATTACACTGTGCTGCAGGGACTGGTTTTTTTGTGTTTTTTTGTTTTTTTCATAAGAATTGGGGAGGGAAGTTATCTCTTGCAAAGGGACAAAGTAGCAGTTTCTGCTCCCTTTGAAAAGGAAAGCCTGATAAGTCTATAGCCCTGGGGCAAGGAGAAACATTTACATTTAAAAAAAAAAAAAAACTACTGCCTTGGGAGGTAGATTCATTGCTGGTTTGGAACTGCAGATTTTTTAAGAGCAAGAATGTACTTAATTGGTTCAGGTAGCAGTCTTCCAGAGGCAGGAAGCTTGATAATTTTGTTGTTGTTTTTCTTTCTTTTCCACCACTGATGGAGTTTCTGCTTGAATCAGAAGTCTGGTGCTCTCAACTCTTTTTTCTTAGAGCTCTATCAGTGATGATGGTGTACATTTCTGAGCTTCTGTTTTGTACAAGGCAGTGCTGTGAATCCACCAGGAAAGCCCAAATTATAAAGTTTCATCATCATCACTGTTATCATCACCAACACCTCCACCATCACCATCATCACCATCACCACCACCACCACCACCACCGTCATCATCATCATCATCATCATATCATTTTTGTTTTGCTGAAACAGGATTTCTCTGTGTAGCCCTGGCTGTCTGAAACCCACTCTGTAGACCAGGCTGGTCTTGAACTCAGAGATCTGCCTGCCTCTGCTTCCGGAATGAAAGCTGGGATTAAAGATGCGTGCTGCTACTGGCGGGCTTAAATTTCATCATTATAACACACCTGTTCTAATGTGTAAAGGAAATAGAAGTTAGGGCTAAAAAAATTAGGTTCAAGTACAGTTATCTGCTTTGAAAGAAAGTCATGCTTCTCTTATTAATACACTGTTTCTTTTTGACGTTACTGGCAATATTATTACCACGAACGAGAGTCAAAAGGTATAGTGTTAAGCATTTTAATTCAGACTGTACAAGTATATTTTAGTTCATTATTGGGAAAACCAATGCCTCAGTCATCGTGTAAGTAGTAAGTAGTGACACCATTATTTCCACCCAGTTTTCTTAGTGTTATGGCTCAGATGTATAAACAGTGTCTTCTACTGGGTGTAGCTCTTGGAGAACAGTGTATCTGACAGTTTTTAGCAGTCATCATCACTGGGCTTCCCCAGTAGCAGTTGCCTGCATGGTACATGGGAGAGTTTTTAGCAGTTTCCTCCTGCTTGTTTTAGTGTTTTCTTCTCTTTGATCTTAAGGCTCGAGGGAAAAGAAGAGCAATTCACTTTAAAATGTGGCAAAGAGTTCTCTTTTTCAAAGACAGTTCTGGTGTTAATGGGCAATACTGTCAGCTGAGTATGACATGGTGTCTGGACATAGTATTGACTAAATTGTCTGTCTGTTTTTTTTTTTTTTTTTCTTGGCTCAGGGAACACACTTATTCACCAGAAGCTTTCTGCTCTTTTAAAACGTAAAGACCCTAAAGTTACCTTTATTTTTGTAGAGTTTCACGTCTAGTGATGAGTTTACTAAGGCCTTTTAAAATCAGTAGGTGCAATGTGGCAGGCCTCTAGGTCAGCATGGCTCTTCATGTTTCTTACTTGAGTGAAGTTGGATTTGATTAACTTTCATAGGTGGGCAGTATTATGATCAAAGAGGTAATACAGTTTATAAAGTGAGTCACTGATGCTTATATACTGGTGTCAAGTCTTGAGCCATCATGGCCTGCTTCCGCTGGAATGTGATATGTAGCTGTTTGTCATGTTTCCCCTCCGTAATATATGGAAACTCTAACTAGGGATGCCTACTATGTCCAGTTTTTAAGAGGAGGTAGGGCTGTTTTCTTTATATTTTTATTGAAGGGAGAAAGTTCTGTAGTGAAGTTAAAATGACTGAGAATGGATACAGCTTGTATTGAAGTCATGGGATAATTTGGAAAAACTTGATTGAGACTTGTATGGTGCCTCACACTTGGGATCTCAGCACACTGGATACTGAGACAGGAGGACTGCTATGAGTTAGAGATCAGCCTTGAGTACACAGTGAGTTCTGGGAACAAAAACAAAAACCAAGCCATAAAACAGGAGTGATCACATAGTCCATTACATAATACATCACAGACATCATTAGCTGAGGGACTCTTGGCATCTGATAACTTCCAGGAAAGGAAGGCTCACTTTTCCTATATGGACTAATCATTATCTATTCCAGGGTAGGCCCCAAACCTAAGAGTAGTTGGCCAACACAAACAGACCTGGATGGGAGGGGGACATAAAGAGAAAGACAATAGAGAGGGAAAGAGAAGAGATAAAAAAAAAACAGAGAGGAAGAGAGAGGAGAGAGAGAGAGAGACAGAGAGAGAAAGAGAGAGAGGAGAGAGAAACAGAGACAGAGACAGAGACAGAGAGGACATGATGCTGGGTGGGTAGGAAGGGAGTGGCTGAGGGTGGACCTAACAGTCATGGAAGAGAGTTGAATATGATCAAAATAAATTGTGTGGAATTCTCAAGTAAGTAATGAAATTATATTAAAATAAAACATGAAACAGGACTGGTGATATGGCACAGCAAGTAAAAGCACCTGTCACCAAGCCTAATGATCTGAGGACTCACTAACTCCTGTAAGTTGTTCTCTGGCCAGCACATGCATGCTGCGGCACATGAACGTGCACACACAAAATACTTAGAATAAAAATATTAAGAAACAAACCACGACTCACACAAGCAAGCAACTCAAACCAAAACAAGCTGTCTATAAGTTTACTTCAGACAGAATTTCAGTGAGATGGAGGAAATTACAAAAATGTCCACATTTCACTGTTATTTGATTGTCATTCTATGAATTCATTTAGTCTTCATTAGGTCTTTGTTAAGTATCAATAAATCCTTATTTCAGAGGTGAAGAAGACACGTCCCTTACTGTAAGAATAGTTCATTATTTAATAGAGCTTTTTAAGGCATCTGTCTGTCTGGCATGGTGGCATATAACTTTAATCCCAGCACTTGTGAGGCAGAAGCAGATGGATTTCAATGACTTTGAGGCCAGCCTGGTTTACAAAGCAAGTCCAGGGCTACACAGAGAAATGCTGTTACCCTGTCTGGAAAAACAAAAGAAACAAAAAAGACTTCTGTCTTCTTGTTAATACAATACATGTGGCTTACAATTCCCAGAGAGTCAGGTCCTTAGATTTTTGGGATTGTTGAAATAAAGTTGTGTGTCTTTTTCTTTTATTTATTTATTTATTTATTTATTTATTTATTTATTTATCTTTTTTTAAAATTTGTTTTTGGAGACAAGGTTTCTCTGAGTGTAACCCTGGCTGTCCTAGGACTTGCTCTGTAGACCAGGCTGGCTCAAACTCAGCGATCCACCTGTCCCTGCCTCTTGAATACTGGGATTAAAAGTAAGCACCACTACTACCCTGCTCGAATTGCTTTATAAAATAACCTTTTCTTTAGTATTTTGGAAAATAAATGAGGTGTTTTATTGGGGGGGGGTAAGACATATGAGAGTTAGGTTGCGCAATTCAGCTTGCTTGGCGGTTTTGAGGGGAAGGTCTTTGTGTAGGAACAGTTGCTAGATATTTATAGAAGTATTCTGACATTTAGTAGGAATTTGTACTATGAGTACAAAGAATAGCATTTAGATAACTTTTACGAACTTAAACAATTACTTTGTCTTTTTTTTTTTTTTGGAGACAGGGTCTCTTTAGGTAGCACATGCTGTACAGAATTCAGTATGTAGCCTAGATCCAACTCATGACTGCTTCCTGCTTCAGCCTCCCAAGTACTGGTACTATAGGTGTGAGCCACTACACTTAGCATTATTCTAATCTTTATATGTGTGAATCAAATTATGTTCTGACTACACAAGTATGAAGACGTATACAGTACAGGCTGTCCAGTTTTCTAAAAGAGAATACTAGTCTGTTATTGACTGTTATTACCAGTATAAATCTTTGAAATCATGTGGATCCAAACAGAACAAGAATTTATCTTCCTAATATGATATGGTTCCTTGTAAAATGTAATTAGGCA
Source organism: Montemys delectorum (assembly GCA_019843815.1). Classification (NCBI taxonomy): domain Eukaryota; kingdom Metazoa; phylum Chordata; class Mammalia; order Rodentia; family Muridae; genus Montemys; species Montemys delectorum. The sequence goes on from JADRCD010206807.1 coordinate 11,977, forward strand.
AGAGGTGTATAATTTAAAAGCATCCGTTCTCGCATTCCAAGATACCGAGCTGCTTCACCTACTGATTGATGGAACTGTAGCGGCTGGAACTGAGAACTCGCTTCCGGAACGTTTGTGTTGCAGCGCCTGGCTTCCAGCCGGTGCTCTTTCTCAAAGGACCATTCCGGCCAAGTGCCTGTTGGTAGGAACCTAGTTGACGTCTGGTCTAGGAGTTCTTGTAGGTGGCAGTGGCTGAAGCCGTCGTTGGGGGAAAACCCCAAAGCTAAGGAGACGCTATGGACGACCAGGGCTGCCCCAGGTGTAAGACCACCAAATACCGGAATCCTTCTTTGAAGCTGATGGTGAACGTGTGCGGACATACTCTGTGAGTCTGGCGACCGTGGATTCCTGGGGTGGGAGGACAGCCCTGGGAGATGCTAGGAGGCTGCTCGGATGAGGGGCCTGGGGATAAAGGGTGTGGTTAGTTTAAACAGTTGGGTGGGGGGTGATATGCAAAAAGAACGTCGATCTTTTAAAAGGTTTGTAGCCGCTTGCCCCTAGCTTCTCTGGCCTACTTTGAAACTGGAGTTTTGTTTGTGGCAAGCAGAAGTACCTCACCTATCTTTCCAGCCAGTGAAAATCTCGAATGTTTCCAGCCATGTGTTGTTAGCTAGACTCCAGACAGATGTCTGGCTGAAAGCGTTGGGGATTGGAATCTTTAATTTCTTAAGAAAAAAAAAATTTTTTTTTATTGAAAAGAGAACTAAAAACTTACTTTGGGTGTATACTGTTGCTATTGATCGAGTGAACTAGTTGGAAAGCTTTCTGTGTCCTGATGAATTATGTTAGACTTAAATCATGTAAAGGAAGAAAATACAGACTCTAGGCAGTTATTTTGTAGCTAGGTAATGGTTGGCTTTTATTGAATGCACGTTCTGTTCCAGGCACTCTAGTGTCATATCGTGAGCCATCTCATGGTAAGTTTATGCAGGTATCATTCCTCATCACCGGAAATGATCCTGAGACTTCTCAGGATTGTGGGTTTTAAGAGTATGGATCCCAGGAAGCGGCTCTAGGAAGTAAATGCATTTTGGTTGCTCAGTGGTGAAGGAGGGAGTGATTTTGTGTATTTTGAAGAATAAATGCAGAGCTTTGGCCAAAGTGTTTATCAGTTTTTTATGGTGAAGTGGTTTAAGTAAAAGTCTGAGACTAAAGGTATTATAAAGTTGTGAGCACAATATTCCTATAGTTCCAATCTTCCTCCAGAAGGTAAAGTAAATTACAATGTGGTAGACAAGGTCTTCAGGCATAAATTGCACAATGAACTGTATATATAATTGTCATAATGGGGTTATTAATTTCCTTAATTGGTCTCTTTTCCTAATTAACTTTTATTTTGCTTTAGACAGTGTAACTGTGACCAAATGGTAAGATTAAAAATCCAGTAAAGGTAGTCAACTGGAATGCATGAAGGATAGCAATGAGGGAATACTGTTGCTATATAACTAGATAATTGTTAAGACTGGACCTCAAGTGTTAGTCTAGGCTGGCCTTGAACTTTAGATTCTTCTCTGCCTAAAAGTGTTGGAATTTCAGGTATGTACTACTATGACTAGCAGACTGTTAGGTTTTTAGAGAGGTTTTACCCAATTTCTGAGTCACTTTTTTTAGCTCTGAAAAACAAATATACACAATGTATTGAGATCATAGTCATCCTTCATCCCCACTCTATCTTCCTTCCATTCCCTTTGAACTTCATCCCAAATTCTCTACCAGTGGCTGCAGCCTTGAAAAATGCTCTCCCCACCCCCACTGGGTACCCTCTTTGTCTGTGTTTGAATATTGAAGGGCAGATGTCTATTGCTGTGGTGTGCACTCCATGGCTGTTTCATGGCACTTCCTCTCATCTGTGGCTTTTAACATTCTTTTTTCCAACCCCCTAGGCCTCCCGACCCCTTGTGTGTGTGTGTGTGTGTGTGTGTGTGTGTGTGTGTGTGTGTGTCTGTCATGTAGCTGTTCCATTTCTTTTCTTTTGTACTGGATTATTGTAGTGATGGAGTTGTCCTGCCTAAGGACAGGAAAACTGAATTTTTTGCTTACTGAATAGTCTCTGGCTTTTTCTTCTGTGTTTCTCTGCCCTCTGTGTTAAATCAAAATGATTAGGTGTATTGAGTTTTATCATATTTACATTTCATTAATATATTTGTTGATGAGAATAATTAGTAATTGTATTTATTTATTTTAAGTAATATATACTAATATGCAAATTAGGAAATAGCACCCTGTTTGGGCAGAAAAATTTGGAGAAGGCACTCATCCTTGGGGGTTGCTTGAAAACGTGTGGGTATCCTCCATGAGTTTCTCTCTGGTCAAGGAGTAGGCTGCATCATGAACTTCAGCCACACAAACTTCCCCACACTTGCTCTCTTTCTATTTAGTAAAGCAAAACTGATGTGCCTTTTAAAGACTTGTTTGTTTATTTTATGTGTATTGGTGCTTGCATGTGTGCCACCAGAGGCTAGAAAAGGACACTGGATCCCCTGGGACTGTGGTTACAGATGGTTGTGAGTTGCCTTGTGAATGGTAGGAATTGAACTGGAGTCCTCTAGAATAGTAGCAAGTGTTCTTAATCTCTGAGCTGTCACTCCAGGCCTTATTTTTTTTTTTTTTTTTAGACAGTGATTTGATACATACTCTAGGTTGACTTGGGATGTGTCTTGTGGCCTAGGCAAACCTTGAATTTTTGATATTCCTGCCTTAGTTTGAGTTCTGGGATTTAGGTATTTACCGCCATTCTAATGTGTAAGTGTGTGTGTGTGTGTGTGTGTGTGTGTGTGCACACGCGCACGCGCTCACACATGTACATGGAGGCCAAAGGAGGATGCTTTGTGTCCTACTACTGTATTACTTTCAGCATTATTCCTTTGAGACAGAGTTTCTGGCTAAACTTGGCACTTGCATCTGTTTCTCATAGTGCTGGGGTTGCTGGCGTTTGAGGCCATGCACAGATTTTCCTGTGGATACAACTACCTGAGCTCAGGTCCTTCTGCTTGCACAGCAAGTGTTCTCTCCCACTGAGGCATCTCTCCAGATCCCCTCTCCACACTTTCTTTCCTTTTTTTTTTTGAGATGGACTTTTGCTTTGTAACTTGAGTTGGCCTTGAACTAGCTAGGTACCTAGGCTGGCTAGGAGGGAACTTTGTTGTCAGAGAGTTCCATAGGGTTTTTGTCTTTATTGACACCTTCTAGTACTTCTTTTCTATGAAGTTTTATCATCAGATTTGTGCCCTAACATTCAAACAGATAACTGGAAATTATACGTTAAACTTTAAGGATTATTCGTTAAGATGCAAGCTTTATTCTGTAAGAGCTGGAAATGATAGCATATTAATTGCCTAGCTCTTTATAAGTATTAAACAGAAACAGAATTAGTTTTCATATATATATATATATATATATTTTTTTTTTTTTTTTTTTTTTTTTTTGAGACAGGGTTTCTCTGTATAGTCCTGGCTGTCCTGGAACTCACTCTGTAGACCAGACTGGCCTCAAACTCAGAAATCCACCTGCCTCTGCCTCCCAAATCTTATAATTTTTTAAAAAGAGGGCATAAATATTATAATAGCTCTCTTGACTGTTAATCCTAGATCGGCAATTTAATATGTAAATTTAGTGAAAATTTGTTATTCACTGTGAGGGATTACTTGAGGGAGAGTTCAAGTAAATTCAAGAATTAATTTACTCTTACCTATGAAAAGATATTGCCAATATTCTAAATGAAACACTAATTTTTTTGGGCCAGCAATATGGTCAACTTCATTTTAATCCCTGGGACCTATTTAGTGGGAGGAGAAAACCCAGTTCCTGCAAGTTGTCCTCAGATCTCAGACACACTCTCTTTCTCCAAGTAAGTAAACATATGTAATAAAAAATGATTTTAGGAGTCTGTCAGTTTGCTTACTAATTTACTTAGCAAATAGAACCTAGGATGGTATATGGAATGAGAATAATTTAATGAGAATTAAGCCTGGATATAGTAATAGTTCGGTTCAAATTTTAAATGTGTTAATTCTACTTTCAAAGACAAAAAAGCAAGGCTCAACAGCAATTTATTAGTTATTGATTTTTAGTAATTGATATTTTTGCAATTTTTCTTGTACACTTGATAAAATTTCAAGTTGTGGATTCCCAGACTTGCCTCATACCAAAGAATCATCTGAGATGTCTATTTAAAATACAAACTTCAGGGCCCTATTAATAATTTCATTTGGGTTGGGGTAAGACTTTATCTTATCCCCATGTCTTATCCTTATAAGTACTGTGTATTACTTATCTAGGTGAACCTTGTGACAGACATGGTATCTACCCTCCTCCACTTATATTTAGCTCTTTTGCGTGACTCAAAGGAAATTAATTTCTATTTTTACAAGGAAGAAAAGGAGAATCTAGTTATAAAATTTGTAATTGAGGTATGAAAGTGGTTTTATGTTATTCTTTTAAATAATCTAATTGTTAAAAAGAACTATTTGTTTAAAAAAAAAAAAAAAAAAAAAGGAACAGAAACTTGCCAGGTCTGGTACACACCTTTAACCCTAGCACTTGGAGGCAGAGGCAGAGGCAGGTAGATCTCTATGTTTTTTGTTTTTTGTTTTTTGTTTTGTTTTGTTTTGTTTTGTTTTGTTTTTTTTGCATACAGAATCTCTCTGTGTAGTCTTGGCTATACTGGCCTTGAATTCACAGAGCAAGGCTTGTCTCTGTGTCTCAGGTGCTGGGATTAAAAGCATGTGCCACTATACATGGTCTGATCTGATCTCTGTAAGTTTGAGGCTTGGTCTATCTGGAGAGTTCTAGACTAACCAGGACTAAATAGTGAGACCCAAGGAGGAGGAGAGGAAGAGGAAGAGGAGGAAGAAAAGGAGAAGAGGAGGAGGGGGAGAAGGGGAAGAAGGGGGGAGGAAGGGAGAGGAAGAGGAAGACAAGGGGGAGAAGGGGGAGGAGCAGGGGAGAATAGGAAGAAGAGGAGGAAGAAGAAGAGAAGGAGCAGAGGGAGGAATCAAAAGCATGAAATCTGCAACAAGGGCCTTTGGTTAGTAAATTCATCTTAAACTGATGAAAGATAGCACCAAGGGAACAAAATATTTGGTTGGCTTCAAAAGCATAAATGATGTGTATAGCTTAGCATTGAGTGGGGACGAGCCTCTTAGAAAAGTATGATCTGGCTCTCAGGCTTAGTCAGGAGATATGTACAAAAGTACAGGCTACAAAGTGCTGTTTATTATATTAACAGGATTGATAGGAAGTTGGAAGACATGCTAACTAGATTGGAAGGCTCTTACCAATCTTGCTTACATTCCATGCCCACCCTTTTTGTCCAACCTACCGGGAGAAGATAGCCCGTTCCAGTCATTTTGTTAGAAGTTATTCAATTAAATTTTAATCGTGTTTGCTAAGTAAAATTCTACAAAGGTTGCATTTTGTAGTTTTCTATTTATTAAATGAAAATACTATTATCAAAATAAGTCTCATCTACTTAGAACAATGCTCTCTTTACATTTTATCTTTTAGGATGCTTGTTTAAACAAAAGAAAGACTGCTGAAACTTAAAATATTCAATCATGATTTTTGTGGCCCATTACTGTATTTTGCTACATCTTTATCTTTGGCCTTTGATACATAAACAGAGTCTGTACTTATTTTATAATTGTTATTAGATGACAGGAAGGCTGAGTGAATTCTATTACTTATAGGAGGAGATAATTGCAGTACCTTCTTGTATTTCATTTTCATGTTGTCTATTAGGAGATGAAATTTGTGTACATGTATTATATATGCACAAATGTATGTATGACTTCTCTACAAATAGAAAAGAAAATGGGAGGTTTAATGAACCTCAGTAGAAATGCTTTGGAGTGTTAGGTTTTTTTTTTTTTTTTATTTAAATAAGTTGAAACATAAAGAAGAATTTTGAGATGGAGGCAAATGATTATATACCCCCTTTTTTTGAACACAAATATGATAGTGGCTATATCATTGAAAATTAATGAGGGCTCCATCAATATGGTGCAGTTTCTCTGCATCATGGATTCATATATATTTAATGAGCCTGCTATTCTAATTCCAGGTAACTGAAGCAAACTGCATCTGACATTAACCCTGATTTACTTGTAAACAGCTCACTCCATTACATTATAAAGGCCTTGAAATCTACCAGTATTAAATACAGCTTCTTCCTCAATAAAACTGTACAGGGTTTACTTTGTTGCCATAACTAAGTTGTTTTTAAACAAACAAGGCTCAAGCTTTAGTGTTGTTTCAGATGCTGCCAAAAATGTCATTATTAATTAATATTTTAAAAATGATTAGTGGGACTGGGGAGATGGCTGAGTGGTTAAGAGCACTCTCTGCTCTTCCAGAAGACCTGGGTTCAATTCCCAGCGCCCACATGACAGCTGACAACTGTTTGTAACTTCAGTTCTAGGGGACATAATACAGAGACATGCATGTAGGCAAAACACTGATTCACATAAAGTAAAAAGTTAAAAAAAAATTAAAAAACCCAATGATTATAGTGTTAGTAAATCCTTATCTGTATTTACTTTTTGCCCAGTTAATAGCAAAGAGAGATGTCTGCCTTTGACACTGATAAGCTATGTGTATGTGTATATATGTATATGTATGATGGCTTTATGTCTATATATATATATGTAGTGTGTGCATACATGTGTATGATTACTGTGCACACATGGAAACCCAAGGAATATGTCAAATGTCTTACTTTATCACATTCTACCTTATGCCCTTGAGACAGTCTCTCACTGAACCCAAAGCAAGACTGCTGGTTAGTAAGTCCTAGTAATCCTCTTGCATCTTACCCACAGGCTTAAGAGGGCATGTAGCCACACCCAACTTTTTACATGGGTGCTAGAAGTTTGGCCAGGTCCTTATTCTTGTACAGTAACTGCTTTTACCTGCTGAGCCATCTTCTTTTAAAGATTTAAAATATATGCTGAAATAGATGTTTCTTTCTGTATTATTCAGATTATGAATGTCTTGTTCATATTTCAGGCACTCATTAATGTTTAATTCCTTTTGGGAGTTAATTGCAAAAGGAGATCTATGTAATGTGCTGCTATTAAATGCAAACACATACACTTCATAGTAGGACTCCTGTGAATGATAACAACCATGAGTGGGGTAAATTTAGTGCTTCTACCCTTTCCTTGGAAAATACATTGTGTTTCTTGCTTGTTTCATGTGTTTTAGATTTAGATTATTTGAAAAGAGAATGGAAACTAAAACATGTATTATGTGAGGAAGTTAGTATGTAATAAACTAGCAATCATTGAAAACATGTGGCCCAGAGGATTGATTACTGTACTATTTCATAAAAGAGTCCCAAGAATAGATACGCTCCAGAGGTTTTGTTTTCCTTCTAGGCATTGAAGTCCAGGTCTGGGTATGCTAAGCACCTGTTGTACCACTGTAAATGTATCCCCACTCAAGCTTGTTTCTCTTACAAGGTATTTGGCTTGTTGAATCTGACACGTGGTAGCTAGTGTTCTTTGGGAACATAATATACTATGTATTGTGAGTATTGTATTTGGAGTGGTGCTGTCAGTCTTAAGTGTTATAAAATGTTTGATGTTTGCAGTAATAGAAATTTCAAATACACTGAGGATTATTGGTTATCAGGTACAGGTAGCACTTTCTGTGCCTGAATATCTTTGTATATGTGTGAGTATAAAAGATGCATTTCCTCCTTCCCTTCCCTCCCTCCCCCTTTCCCCTCTCCCTTCCCCTCCCCTTCCCCTTCCCCCTCCCCTTCCCCCTCTCTCTCCCCCTTCCCCTCCCCTTCCCTTCCCCTTCCCTTCCCCTTCCCCCTCCCCCTCTCTCAATGTGACATATTTGTAGCTTGGGCTGGCCTGAGATTCACTATGTCTTGACTATGAAGTTGTTCTTCTGTCTCAGCCCCTTGAGTGCACTACCACACTTGGATTCTCTTTTCCTTCTTAGGGGATGGGGAGCCTTCAACATGCAAGGCAAAGGAGCTCTCGTTAAGCCACACCATCAACCCCATAGTCCTTCTTCCAGTCTCTTCCTCTTCCCTTCCTTCTTCTTTTCTCCCTCTTCTCTTTCCCTCTTTTCCTTCACTTCTCCTTCCTCCCTCCCTCTTTCCCACCGTCCTTCCCTCTTCCCCTCCTTCAGCAGGTTCTTGCTTTGTAGTCTCAGTCTGGAACTTGTTATCATTTCACTTCAGCCTTCTAAGTGTTGAGGTTACAGATCCTCATCACAGCACCTGCCTGAAGTAGAAGATATTTTTAGACATGGGGGTGCATATTTATAGTTTTGGTAAATGCTACCATATTTTTCCTTTTCTCAATTTTATTAAGATATAACTAAAAGCACATATTTGAAGTACATAGTTTTATTAGTTTTGAAATATTCATACACTTAAGAAACCATTATCATATTATTTTATCATCTGATAAAGTTTTCTGTATCTAGCTGGGTATGATGGTGCATGCTTTTAATCCCAGCAACTTGTAGGTAGAGGCAAGTGGTGAGTTCAAGACCAGACTTGTCTACATAGCTCTTGGCCAGTCAGAGCTATGTAGTGAGAACCTATCTTAAAAAAATACTATCTCCATGTACTGGCTAGTTTTATGTGTCAACTTGACACAGGCTGCAGTTATCACAGAGAAGGGAGCTTCAGTTGGGGAAGTGCCTCCATGAGACCCAGCTGTAGGGCTGGAAGTCTTGAGTTCTATAAGAGAGCAGGCTTAGCAAGCCAGGAGAAGCAAGCCAATAAGAAACATCCCTCCATGGCCTCTGCATCAGCTCCTGCTTCCTGACCTGCTTGAGTTCCAGTCCTAACTTCCTTGGTGATAAACAGCAATATGGAAGTAAGCTAAATAAACCCTTTCCTCCCCAACTTACTTCATGGTCATGATGTTTGTGCAAGAATAGAAACCCTGACTAAGACAAATTGGTACCAGGAATGGGATATTCCTGTGACAACCTGAGCATGTTTTGGGGAGGACTGTGAAAAGACTTTGGAACTGTGAGCTAGAAGAACCACTGGTTGTTAAAAATTCCGTTGGATGTTCTGTGGGAGCTTAAAAGATCATGTTGAAAACAGTGCAGAGATGGAAGCCTGGCTTGTAAAATTTCAGAGAGAAGATTAAAGACTCTTATCAGGGCCATGTTGTTTTAATTGAGAAGATTCTGTGGTTCTGGTTAGCTGGGGTTGAAGTATCAGCTGTGATTAACAAGATACCAGAACTGCTAAAGCATTACTGGGACTATTGATGCTGGTTAGCTGAGCTAAAAAAGTAGCGGTGATTAAGAAGACACCAGCATCATTGAGGTGACATCTTCTGGGAACTGTTTTCTGAGAACACAAAGAGGCTGTGTTCCAGAAATAGCCAAGGTTGTACTTTGTGCTGCAACAGGACTTAGTAATATGTAAGAGTCACCCAGGTGGTACTGGTTTTGACAGCACAAAGGGTTCATGAGGAGCAGCTGAGGCTCGGCACAGTGAGAGGCCATAGAAGGCCATTGGTGAAGGTGCAGCCTCAGTTTGCAGTTGATGGCCCAAGACTAAAGGTGTCATTCAGAGGAGTTGAGGTTTGGCACCGTGAAGACAGTCTATGAGAGACTATTGGTAAAGCCTAGTTCCAGCAGTGTTTTGGGAATGCCAGTACCATGCAATGACCACCAAGGACAGCAGCAGCAGTAGAGTACAGGCATCTGGAGCCCAAAAGACAAAATGTGTGCTACAAAGGGCAGAGCTAAAAAAGTAACCAAAGCCCTTAGAGGAGCCCAAAAGATCGTGAGTTAGATCCCAGACATTGGTTTTGCTTTTAATTGTGACTGTGCCCTAATATTTTTCCCTCTTGAAGGAAAAATGTATTTTAATAGAGCCCACAGTTAAGAGACCTTAAATTTTAAAAGATATTGGACATTTTAAATTAATTAAACTTTTAATATATAAAGACTGTGAGACTTTAGATCTTGGAGATAAATAAAAACATAAGGGTTGAGGCTTAATAGTGATGTGTTTGTATGTCAAGTTGACAAGGGGTCAATTGTACTGGCTAGTTTTATGTGTCAACTTGACACAGGCTGCAGTTATCACAAAGAAGGGAGCTTCAGTTGGGGAAGTGCCTACATAAGACCTAGCTGTGGGGTATTTTCTCAATTAGTGATCAAGGGGGTAGGGCCCCTTGTGGGCCCTACCATCCCTGGACTGGAAGTCATGAGTTCTATAAGAGAGCAGGCTAAGCAAGCCAGGAGAAGCAAGCCAATAAGAAACATCCCTCTATGGCCTCTGCATCAGCTCCTGCTTGAGTTCCAGTCCTGACTTCCTTGGTGATAAACAACAATATGGAAATAAGCTAAATAAACCCTTTCCTCCCCAACTTACTTCATGGTCATGATGTTTGTGCAAAAATAAAAACCCTGACTAAGACACTCCATTTTGTCTGCAATCTTCCCTCCACCCCCATCCCTAGGTAACAACTGGTTTGTTTTCTTCCATAATAAATTATGACCCTATTAAATTACAGTAAGAACAAACCAAAGCCTGAACTCTTTGTGTAGCACCAGCTGGTTCCTCCGTACTGCAGACTGGCATTTCATCACATACCACATTATGTACCATATTTCACTTATTCATTTGCCAGTTGATGGATGCTTGGCATGTTTCTGATCGTCTATGTCAAGAGTTTCTCTGAGATTTTTTTTAAAAGAAGCTTGTGTGTGTGTGTGTGTGTGTGTGTGTGTGTGTGTGTGTGTGTGTATGTGTGTGTCTTGGGTGAGTACTTAGGAAACTGACTAGGCTATATAGCATACATGTTTAATTTTTAAAAATTTTATAGTTTTGGATTTTTTGTGTTGTCTTATGACTTAAGTTTTACATATCTTGTAAGGCTAAAAGATTTTCTCTTCTGCAAGAATATCTAGTTGACCTAGCACCATCTATTGAAATAACTCTTGTTTTTCCATTAGTTTGCTTAAGTATTTTAAAAAGCAGTTAACAGTGCAGTGTGGTGCTACAAGCCTGGAATCCCAGCTCTCGGGAGACGGGCAGTAGGATCATAAGTTCCAGGGCAGGTAGCCTGGGCTACACAATTAGTCTCAAGCCAGCCTGGGCTATATACTTAAGGAGAATCTTTTTCAAATTAAAGGGAAAAACAATTAGTCAAATGTGGTATGTGTTTCTGAGTCCAGTTCTTATTGATTTATGTGCAACTTTGCGCAGTATTCACAAAGTACGCTGATTACCAAAATGCTGTAATAAACCTTCCAATCAGGCACTGTGATTCTTTTATTTATCTCTTTTATTATAAAAGTTTCTTTGATTATTCTATGCCCTTAGAATTTGCACATAAATTTTGAACCATTTGGTAACTTAAAAAAAAGCTTGCTAGAGTATTGATTGCGATTGCATTGAATTTGGGGAATTGCCATTTAAAAATGACTGGATGTACTAATGTTTGAGTGTGGTAATACCTTCTCCATTATTTAGGTCTTTACTTTCAGACAGCAATGGTCCGTAGTTCCTAATGTAGCTGTGTTAGCTAGCCTTTATTACATTTTTCCCTAAGTATCTGGTGGTTCTACTACTTTTTCTTTTTTACTTTCTAGATATTTGCTACTAATATAAGAATTCATCTTTTCTATACTAATTTTATATACTGTAGTCTTGCTAAAGTTCATTCTGGCAGTTGGCTTGTAGATTTCCTTAGGATTTTCAGTATAAAGCAATCATACTATTTATAAATATGACAGGTTTTTGTTGTCCATTTCAAAGTGTATTTACTTAGGACTTTTTTTGGGGGATAGGGGGTTGAGATAGGGTTTTGTATCCTAGGCTGGCCTCAGATTTTCTGTGTGGTTGAGGATAATACTGAATTTTTGATTCTCTTGCCTCCATTTTCCATGATTGGGAATGCAGGTGTGTGCCACCATGCAGGCCGATGTTTACTATTAATGCAAGCTACATCCTCTAGCCTAGTGCTGAATATGGGTGGTAAAAATGGGCATTTCCTTGTTCCTTATTTTTGGAGTAGGGATGAAATGAATCTTTTACCATTTAGTATGATGTTAGTTGCAGCTGCCTTCACATTTGCTTGTGTAATCTTAGCAGGCCTGGGAAAATCTGCATATGCTTTCTCTTGCTGAGTGCTTGCCTCATGGTAGGACTGCTTCCCCACAGGCTCAGTCCCCAACATGGAAACAACTGTCTTTAAATTTTCCATATATTTACTTATTTTATGTGCATAATTGTTTTGCCTTCATATGTATGCACCATGTGCATGCCTCCAGATGGTTGTGAGCTAACATGTGGTGTTAGGAGCTGAATCTGGGCCCTATGAAAGGACAGCAAGTGCTTTTAATGGCTGAGACATCTTTCCAGCCCTGAAACTCTGTTTTAAAAATCTATTCTTGCCAGGCAGTGGTGGCACACGCCTTTAATCCTAGCACTTGGGAGACAGAGACAGGTGGATTTCTGAATTTGAGGCCAACCTGGTCTACAGAGTGAGTTCCAGGATAGCCAGGGCTATACAGAGAAACCCAGTCTCAAAAAAACAAAAAAACAAAAAACAAAAACCAACCAACCAAACAAAAAAATCCCCTACTTTTGAGCTGAACAGTGGTGGTGCATGCCTTTAATCCCAGCACTCAGGAGGCAGAGGCAGAGGCTGTCAGATCTCTGTGAGTTCAGTGTCAGCCTGGTCTACAGAGCAAGTTCCAGGATAGTCAGGGCTACACAGAGAAACCCTGTCTTGGAAAAACAAAAAGAAAAAAATAATGTGGAAAATAATTTAGGAAGACACTTGAAGTAATTTCTAGGCTCCATACATATATGTACATAAATGAACACTTGCATATATACAGGGAAATAGCTCATCTCTGTCCAGTATCCTTCTAAACTGAGAGAGAGAGAGAGAGAGAGAGTATATGTTGAAGACAGAGAAAAAGTTATATTCAAAAAGCTTAAAATAGAATTTCTTTAGTTTAGAATATACTGTGGTTGCCTCAGAAAGTTTCTGCTTGGTAATTTCTTATGCTTTTGAAACATACTATGTTGTATATGAAATTGTGAACTTTTACAGCGTATAACTCAAAAAGGGAATTTTCCCTGTTGCTAAAGAGATTGGATCTTCAGAAATTATACCCAGAGGTTTCTTTAAATTATATTCTTAGATTTCAGAGTGTCTTAAAGATTGTTTACCAATAGGGCCCATGGCTCTGTATACTCCAGGACTTACTCAGAGAATCTTCACTGACAATGCCTTGCCTTCTTCTGATTGGCTATGCATGGACAAAATGATACCCCCTTGGAGGATTGATTAGGCCTTAATCAAGACTTGGTTTACAGTGTTACCTTAGGACCAGACACAATGTGTTCTGGCCCATGGAGTTGCTATCACCCCGGGAGAGGCACATTGCAGGCATAGAACCTTACTGGTTTTGAGTTTTTCTAGTTCTTGAGAAAGAGGACAGAATAACCCAGGCCAGAGGCTGCCTTGTTTTATTTCATTGTCTTCTTAGGCTTCGAAGACTTCATAGAACTGTGGCTGGACTAGAAGTCAGGCTGATTGGGACATCTAAAAAATAAAAAAGGGGAGGTGTGCTGAGTGAGTGTATTCCTTTATGAATGAGCATTATGAATGAGTATTCATGATAAGGGCACAGCCTTGTCAAGGATCAACCTCCATTTTCTTCTCCAGGCTAAGGCCTGATCCTGCTCCGCACAGAGACCTCATGCTGAGAGTAGCTAACCTGGGCTCAGTTTCCAGACTGACGGTCCCTTTCTATTAGAGCTCACCACCCACACGAGCCCAGCTTTACTCTAGATGTGTCTGTCTTCTTATTTTCTATTGCCCAAGTCAGATCAGCCCCCAAGCCCTGCAGGCAACTTGCAGGCGACTTCAGTGCATGCCTGTAATCCAGCACTTGACAGGCTGAGGCAGGAAGATTTTGAAGACCTGTCATGGTCTGGATGCTGCTGCTAAGCCTGATGACTGTGATTTCTGGAACCCACTTGTTGGAAGAAAGTGAGCCTCAAGTTGTCCTATTATATTCACAGATTCTGAGGTGTGTTTGTGTGTGTGTGTATGTGTGTGTGTGTGTGTGTGTGTGTGTACAGGTTTACACACACACACATCATACACAGACACACACAGAATATACACATATAAACACATGTACTTATGCATGTATGTTTACACCAAATGAACATTAACACATATATACACACATGCACACATACACTCATGCATGCCTGTTTATACTAAATGAGTGTAGGGGCTATATAAATAGCTCTGTGGTTAAGAGTACCTGCTGCTCTCACAGAGGACCCGAGTTTAGTTCCTAGCACCTGTTAGGATGCCTCACTCACAACTGCCTGTAACTACCTCCAGGGAGTCTGAAGTCCTCTCACCTTAGGCCTCTACACTCAGGTGTGTATACCCTACACAGATACATGCACATAATTAAGAAGAAAAGTACATTTTTAAAAATGTGATAAAAAGGCTGGGCGGTGGTGGTGCATGCCTTTAATCCTAGCACTTGGGAGGCAGAGGCAGCCAGATTTCTGAGTTCGAGGCCAGCCTGGTCTACAGAGTGAGTTCCAGGATAGCCAGAGCTACACAGAGAAACCCTGTCTTGAAAAACCAAAAATGTAGCTCTGGCTAAAAAAAGTGAAAAAAAAATTAACAGGCTGGCCAGAGCTATACAGAAAGATCATGCCTGGGAAAAAAATGTATATACAGTCTTGTGCTTTGTATTTGGTGATAATGATAAGTATACCTGCAGTTTAAGTAGTTGTCTCTTCAGTTTAAATTTGCCATCTTTTTAAAATAAACTTCACGTTTTCTTTTCTTTCTTCTCTCCTTCCTCACTTGAATTTTTTGTGTCTGTGTGGTATATACATGTGTGTGTGTACATGTTTATGTGTTGTGTGTTCATGTGTGTGCAGGTGCCTGTAGAGGCCAGAGATCAATAATGGGACCTTCCTCTATTGCACTCCACCTGATTTTTTGAGGCAGGGTCCTAATTTGTTTTTTTATTACATTTATGTGGCAGTGAGAGGACAGGTAATGGGGATTACCTTGTGGGTGGATTGAGAAAAGAGGTTGAACTCAGGCTCTGAGGCGTGGCAGCAGTGGGTTACCAATTGAGCCATCTCACTGACCTGAGCTTTGTCGTCGCCTTCTTCTTCTTCTTCTTCTTCTTCTTCTTCTTCTTCTTCTTCTTCTTCTTCTTCTTCTTCTTCTTATTATTATTATTATTATTAAACTAATAAAATTTATTTTAAAATATACAACTCAGTATTGATATTTTTTTAGGTCACCAAAATAATTTATAGTAGTTAAATGCCTCTTAAATATACATGTCTTCTGAAGCTAAAAGTAGTATGCACTCAACCAGTTTTTAAAATCTATTTGGAACATTAAACATGATAGAAATAGAAAAAATATCTCTTACGAAGTCCTTTATGAAAGGAAATTGTGACAAGTTCCTGATTAGACAGAAACCAGTCCATCTCCAAGGGAGAATACCCAGCGTGGCTTCAGAGAATGAATTAGGTAGTGTTCCTTCTGTTTCTATTTTGTGGAATAGTTTGACGATTATTGGTATTAGGTCTTCTTTGAAGGTCTGATAGAATTCTGCACTAAACCCATCTGGTCCTGGGCTTTTTTGGTTAGGAGACTTTTAATGACTGCTTCTATTTCTTTAGGGGTTATGAGACTGTTTAGATGGTTTATCTGATCCTGATTTAACTTTGGTATTTGGTATCTATCTTAGTCAGGGTTTCTATTCCTGCACAAACATCATGACCAAGAAGCAAATTGGGGAGGAAAGGGTTTATTGAGCTTGCACTTCCATATGGCTGTTGATCACCAGAGGAAGTCAGGACTGGAACTCAAGCGGGTCAGGAAGCAGGAGCTGATGCAGAGGCCATGGAGGGATGTTCCTTACTGGCTTGCTTCTCCTGGCTTGCTCAGCCTGCTCTCTTATAGAACCCAAGACTTCCAGCCCAGGGATGGCACTACCCCTTTGATCACTAATTGAGAAAATGCCCCACAGCTGGATCTCATGGAGGCACTTCCCCAACTGAAGTTCACTTCTCTGTGATAACTCCAGCCTGTGTCAAGTTGACACACAAAACTAGCCAGTACAGTATCTGTCTAGAAAATTGTCCATTTCATCCAGATTTTCCAGTTTTGTTCAATATAGGCTTTTGTAGTAGGATCTGATGATTTTTTTAATCTCTTCAGTTTCTATGGTTATATCTCCCTTTTCTGATTTTCTTAATTTGGATACTGTCTCTGTGACCTCTGATTACTCTGGCTAAGGGTTTATCTATCTTGTTGATTTTCTCAAAGAACCAGCTCCTGGTTTGGTTTATTCTTTGTATAGTTCTTTTTGTTTCTACTTGGTTGATTTCAGCCCTGAGTTTGATTATTTTTTGCCCTCTACTCCTCTTGGGTGTATTTGCTTCTTTTTGTTCTAGAGCTTTCAGGTTTTGAAAAAATCTAAGCCTACAAAGTTTCCTGACTTCTTGATTTTCTTCTGCTTCTTGTCACTTGATCCTGGTGCCTAACTTCAAATGGCCTTTCATTTAGCACTTTCTGTGTGCTATAACTTGATGCTGCAGAGGGGAACAAAAAGATAGTCTTTCCTTGGGGTATTATTGGTAGGGGAGGTAGAGATGCCATGATTGTCATAAATGATGCTGGAGTCATTTATGGATTATTGTATAGCTAGTAGGAGAGCAAGGCGCCAACAAGCATTTAAGTCATTACCAAGCACTGTGTGTATTTTCTCCTAAAACCGCCCTTCAAGTTACAGATTTTATCATATTCCCTCTGTGTCACAATCTATACTCTCCTCTCTCCATGGACTGTTTTAGATGTCTCCTGTCTGAGGCTTCTCTGTTTAGTTATCACCTGTACACTTGGCTTGATGGCCCCACTAGTCCCCTAACCCCAAACTGAGAAAACGAAAAGTTGCCTTTCTACTTAGAAAAGCCATGTGAATAACCATGATACTTCCTGCTTAATCTTTATCAGTGGTTTCTTATGTCCTCCATCAACTCTCTCCAAACATTTTAAGTAGGGGGCTGGTAAGATGTCTCAGCAGGTAAGGGAGTCTGCCAAGGACCTGAGTTCAGTCCCGCTGGAAAGAGAACTCCCTCAAGCTGTTTTCTGATCATACATGTGCATGCTTTCTGTCTGTCTGTCTGTCTGTCTGTCTGTCTGTCT
>JADRCD010206808.1:0-59413 GCA_019843815.1 Montemys delectorum
ATAATAATAATAATAATAATAATAATAATAATAATAGCCATAAAGTAACCCCAAATAACAATCTGCTCTCCTTATAGATCAGTAGATCAACATGATTGATGTATGTATGAACTCAGAGACTGAGCCAGTGTGTGCAGCTCTATATCAGTTGGGCTCTTAGAGCTGAATGAAGAAGTAGACACATGCCCCCATCCCTAACCTAGATGAATCTCCAATTGATAATCACTTATAAATGAAAATTTAGTTTCCTCCAAGGGAGTCTCTTTGGATAATCTGTTCCTAAGAATAGGCCCCACACTCAGCATAAGATGACCAACTGAAAACAAGTGCAGTGTCTTCTTTGTAGGTTTCTTGTCTGATAATATCATGTCAGGCTCTTTGTTTTATTTATTTATTTTTAAATTTTTATCATACAATTTTTTATTCTTATTTATGTATTTTTCTTCTCTCTTTTCATCTTCTAGGTCCTTTGAGTATGTATTATAGCTTTCAGTTTTGTTTTTATGGGACTCCTGAGTATACAAAGAAATGGATTTTTGTTTCTTGTGCCTCTTCTTGGGATATTTTCCTTTTGTTTATGCTGTCTAATTCTGATGTGTTAAATTTTGTTTTGTCTTATTATATTTTATTATTATCTCACAGAAGTTTTCTAATGAAAGACAGAAAGGGGGAGGATCTGGGTGAGACAGGAGGTAGAGGCGCTGGAAGGAGTAAAGGTGAACTGTAATCAGGACATATAAAGTCAGGAAAAACTCTGTTTTCTGTTAAAGGTGAAAAAAAAAAACATGAGAAAAATCTCAGAATGATCAAGATCCACAGAAGTCTTGACTTATATAGAGTATAGCTGTCAATATTTTTAGTGTTAGAAATTAAAAGAAAGAAATTAAAACATGTATTTTATATTTAATATAATATATAATTATGTATATTTATAAAAAGTAGATTCATTTTAAAACTAAGTGATCAGTGAAAGCTTTTATTGAAGTCAATTTTCTCTCTTCACTCAGTAGAGAACAGCTGGAATTTTACATTGGCTTCTGCATTCAACCTCATGGAGATGTTGTGTTGGGTGGAATTAATATGTGAAGAAAGTATAGTTTGCACCACAGTTGGATGAGAAAACACAGTGGAATTCCCCTAAAAAGAGCCTTGTAGATTCAGGAGACAGGAGTTCTCATCTTCAGCTCTGAGAACCATACTTTAATACCTCTAAAATTATATCACTTAAAACGTGAATATGCTAAAACAAATCCTTTTACAATTTTGTTTTCTTATCTCATACCACACAGGAGTTATTTTTGATGGTATATAAAGTTCTAAGTAGAAATACCAGGCACATGGCTATATATCTGTGATCCCAGAATATGGGAGGTAGAGACAAGAAAATCAGGAGCTTAAGGTCCTCCTGAGGAAGGTATATAACAACTTCAAGGTCATCCAGGGTTTCACGAGATCCTGCTTCAAAAAACAGAGGGGGAAGAGAAGAATGAAGAGAAGTCAGAGAAAAGAAACAAAAAGAAAAGACAAGACAGAGTAAAATGGAAAGTTCTTTTTTTCCGATATGAAGCATTAATAAGACTTCTAGATCTAGCATCCAAGTCCAGAAATGAGAAAGAGACTCTTGAAGTAAGCATTATGTATGAAGTTATGAAGTTGAATGTAATTTACAAATCTAGTTTCTTTATCAATAGGATCTCAAATCAACTACACACACACACACACACACACACACACACACACACACACACACGTTTCAAAAAGCTTTATTCTTACTTGGACCAAGACTTGGGAGAGGCTCCAGTGGCTTGAGAGTTTCATTCAAGTGGGGGTTCTGAGGCTGGTGAAGAGCAGAGGAGGGAGGCCCTTGGAAGGTAAGGATGCCTCCTGGTCCTTAAAGAGTGAGCCACTTAAAAGAGATACTCATCCAGAGATGGTTGGAGCATATCAGTCTGCTCTGGCTATGGTACTGCTAGCCTATGGAGGTTGGCTAGATCATTGTCCATCTTCTTGATGAGCTTCACATCCTCAATCCAGGAAGTGGTTTTCCAAGAAGTGACAGAGATGAAGGTCTGTATGGGCAGCACCCAGGGAATGAAGATTCAAAATGCTTGGTTCAGGTTACTCTTCAGGGCCAGGGCAACTTCCATGACCTCCTGGGTCTTGCCCACTCATTTTGAGATGGCTTCTGCACATCCTGGAAGAGTACTCTGGCCCAGGGTTCATTCTGCAAGTTGAAGAGACACTGGGCGTCCTCCTGCTTCTCCTCAGCCAATTTATAAAAGAAGTGGCCCACAACCTCCAGAGTCATGTCATCTTGATCAAAATAGTAGCCCAGAGAGAGATAGGAGGCCAGCAGGTGCAAGGTGACCTGGTAGCTCACAGCAACCTCCTAATTCTGAGGAGTCTGAGAGGTTATGGCTGATCCAGAGTATGGAGCTAACTGCAAAAGATGGTGTTGGCTGCTTCTAGGAGTGCAAGTCCAAGAGCGATTAGTCCTATATGCTGGGATTGGAGAGAGTAGAAGGCAGCTGGAAGCTAACAAAGAGGGAGTCCCCTGGTTTGTTTTGTCCAAACACTGTTGATGCAAGATATAGATCCACAGTATCTCCAAGGCACTGCCTATGTACGTAATTTTTTATTAATACAAGTACTGACATTAGAAAACTTAAAGCACACTCAGGAACTTCTTTGGAATATAAAGCACCAATACTTGGAAACTGGGTTATATCACTGGGAAAAAAAACCACAAGGCAATAACAGGTTTGTGTAGACTAGGAAGCACAGAGAGAATTATAAAGGTTTCAAGGCAAATTGAACTGAATTGGCTGGACTATCCAATTGTTTTGGAAAATGTTTTACTGCCTATTCAGAATTTTGAATGACTTGGCTAAATTGTTGTTTTGGCATTCTATCTACCAGAAGATGTAGCTACCATGCTGGTTATGCAGTGGTCTTGTTTGCTTAAATTTTTGAAAGGCTTCTTATTTGTAGTATGCTCCAAATGGGGAGAGTTCTCTCTAAACACCATCTTTTTTAATTCTTTGAAAGTTTTGCACATCTATCTGATATATGATGATGACATTTATTCTCTGTTATGTCTCTTCAGCCCCTTGTGCCCACTCCCTCCTCTCTCTTTCTTTTTTATAAGCAGAATACCAAGGACCATCTGAGGCTATTGAGTTATAATTTCAGGAAAAGTACATGACCATGGGTTTGAGGTTATTTCCTGAACATTTGAAATTAACCACTGTCTCCACCATTGAAAGAAGATGACACCCTCCCCCAGCAGCCATTAATTGATAACAGCTCCATGAGAGTCCTCAATTCCATGATGGAACATTGATGTGCTCAGTTTTGTCAGGTTTAGCCAGATAGCTACAGTGAGTTCATGATTGCAATGGCCGTGTCATGGCCCTAATAACATCACCATTGTTCCCCATGCTCTGCTCTCACTTTCTTTCCATGCTTCTTCTGTGTTGTTTCCTGATCCTTGGATAGGGAATATAGATGTCCCAGTTACTTGTCAGCATGCCATCATCACTCATTCTCAGCACACGGACTGTTGATCTCAGCATTACTTCTAATCTAGACAGTCCTCAAACTCAAGATCTGCCTGGATCCGCCCTTGGTGTTTTGCCATGCAGAAAGTAGTGCAATTGTCCTTAGGTTGCACAAACTCCTGTAAGAAACCGCCATACAAGGCCGAGGTCCTCTCCTCCTATTGAGGACCTCAGCCTTGTGAGGGTTTTGTGCCCCAGTGTGGGGGAGTGCCAGGGCCAATAAGTGGGAGAGGGTGGGGTGGAAGGCATGGGGAGGGGGGAGGCAACAGGGGTTTGTTCTTGTTGTTTTTGTTTGTTTGTTTGTTTGTTTTTTGGAGGGGAAACTGGGAAAGGAGAAATTTACATGTAAATAAAGAAAATATCTAATTAAAAAAAAAAGAAACTGCCATATGACTATTGGCTTAATAATTTTGAGTTGCTCCATCAGTATGTGATTGTGCTCTCTCTTTTTTTAAAATTACTTTTTTTTTTTTTTTTAACAATCTAGTCCTTAGCCCTTTCTGGTCTGCCCTCCTGAGTTCCTAATTCCATCCCTCCTCCCCCTGTCTTCAAGAGAATGTACCCCAGCCCCACCAGACCTCCCCATTCCCTGGGGCCTCAAGTCTTTAGAGGCTTAGACTCTTCTTCTCCCACTAAGGCCAGAACAGGCAGTCCTCTGCTGTATGTACGTTGGGAGCCTTGGACTAGCTCATGTATGCTGCCTGGTTGGTGGCTCAGTGTCTGAGAGATTTCATGGGTCTGGGTTAGTTGAGACTTTTTGTCTTCCTATGAGGAGGGCCCTGCTCCTCAGCCTCTTCCGACCTTTCCCTAATTCAACCACAGGGGTCCCCTGCTTCAGTCCAATGGTTGGGAATAAGTGTCTGTGTCTGTCTCAGTCAGCTTCTTGTTGGGCCCCTTGGAGGATGCTCCAAGCCCTGAAACTACTATTGATGCTATGGTGTGATTGTTTTCTTTATTTGAGGTAAATAGAGACAAATTCCCCTAGCAAAGTACTATAGCTCTTGCACATAAACAAATATGTGAAACCATGGTTCTGTTTCATAAATCCGTCTTTTGAGGCAGTATTGAACTTTGGATTCTGTCAAGTATATTTTTGGCAATTATTGAAAATGTACTATATAGTTCTCCTTTTACCTGTTAATATCTTTATTTTATTAAAAATTTTCTACTATTATTGCATCACCAGAATGATTAAGGGCTATGTTACTTGAATACTAGCAATAAATGTTTTAAAATAGTGTTGACTAATGTCATATCTCATTTCAACCATACTAAATTACTGTTCAAAATTTCTCCATATACCCTACATTGTTTCTTTAATATGTACAGTACAATGTTGATTCAAGTATTATGTTTCAATCCCTCAATAAAATACATTGTGAATTGTAATTAAAATAAGTATTATGCCATTAGTTAAACTCAAATCTTCCTGACAATGAATAGCCTGACTTTAATAAAGAGAAATTATTTATGTTTTTTCTATTTTTCTCTCACATACAACTTCAAATTAAATGTGTATCTTTTAAGGTTATTTTTTTCTAAAGTAAAATAAACCAATGTAATAATGGAGAGTCTCCTAAATGCAAAAGTATCTCTTTAGCCCATATTGTGGTTAGGGGCATTCCTATTTCAAAATTTCTATAGATGTATAATACATCAATAAAATGATTAGCAGATTCCCAGGAATTATACTGTGGAATGTTATCAGAGATGATCTTTGGCCCCAAGATGTACAAGAAGAACAGGGTTCAGGATCAAAGGCAGAGTGTGCCTACAGTCTAAGTTATTTGTGTGAGGAAATGAATAAGAGATGGAGACATGAAGACCAGTCCTGGGAGAACAGGAGTCAGGGGGAGTGTCCAGAGGAGCTGAGGAATGATAGCTGGAGGATCAGAGGGGAGTTTCAAGGGAGAGCTTTAAAAGAAAAAGAGCAGGCTCAAACATTAATAAAATAAATTCAGCAGAAATAGCGAATTAGAAAAATGTAAGTCGGAGGATGACGTGTCAATCACATAATGTTCCAGAGGCCAAGAAGTGTGATGCATTTCGCAAGGCTCTGGATAAGAGTGCTTGTAGAATCAACCAGGAAGTTCTTCTCTGCTATTTTAGTAATTCTCTACATAGGAATAATAATGGATTGATTTGTTTCTTTTTAGTTTTATCTTAACATTGAACAAAATAAAGAGTATCTACTGGGGCAAAACTCAAAACAAAGTACACTTTATATTTCATATTAGGCTACTCTGTCTTTTTGAACCAAACTGTATGAGCGTAGGACCTGAAGAGGACATTTGTTCTATTTAACTCCATTTCTCTGGTCATCAAATGGGATTGTGATAGGATTCCAAACTACAAGATCCTCACAAGTTCTCATACTCTTCTTGTTCTCCTAGACTCATATTCCTCATAGTATCATAATTCTAATATCTTATTGTATTGAAAATGCTAATTCTACCAGCCCCATTAAAGTATAGAGTGTTATGTTTGAGATTCACTTGTCCATCTTAAAATGACATGTGATTCACGTAACAACAGTCGATGCTCCTGTAACCTGAAGTAAATACTAATTATGGTCACTATTAGAACTGAATCATATTAAATAACAGTTAACTACAGGACTCTTAGTTTCAGGGTTTTCCAAGCAATCCAAATCACTGGTTCCTCACACATTCCTTTCTGTTGCAGAAACTAAAATAGGTTGAGAAAAAAATCATTATAGAAATACTTAAATTCTGGAATTTTATCCAGCCTGAGGCTTAATGTGGCTAATGTGATCATGGGTGAAGAAATTATTGAAAGTTAAATTTTGAATGTAATGTTAAACTTTGAAACTGTTAATAATACCAAAATATATTTCTGTATACAGGTTCCCTTTGATTCTAGGCTCTGCTAGTGAAATATACATCTGAGGAGAGTCTGATAGTAGGCTCTGACTGGAAGATATATATTCAAATTTTAAGTAATAGAATCTTTCAAACCCTTCTTCAATGAGCCAGGAGGAGAAATTACCATGTTTTGACAGATTTTATCATTTAAACTACTATATCAGTATCTTTTCTAAAATATTGTCTAGTAGCAACTAAAATAACATTTCTTACTCAGGTATTTAAAGAGGCCGTGATTTTGAAAGAGAGCAAGGAGGAAAATGTGGGAAGGTTTAGAGGGAGGAAGGGGAAGGGGAAATGGTGTAATTATAATTCCAAAAATTAAGAGAAATAATTTCAAAAATTCTGTGAAGCAATCTGTACATTTTTATCTTGTGTATTATTCTTATTTAAGTCTTTGCTTTATAACTTAGCCTTCCTGTACTAATTCTGGAACTATGCACATTGGAGAGTTTATCTCAATGTCTTTATTTTGTTTACCTTTCCTTGCTATACTAGGGAATCAATGTCCCAAAGTGTCTGAAATATGTATATTAATGGATTTCTTATCTTTTCTACTTTTAAAAGTTTATTTTAAAAATATGTTTATTTTTATTTTATGCATATGAGCATTTAACCTGCATCTGTGCATCATGTATGTGCAGTGCCTGCAGAATCCAGAAGAAGGTGACAGTTCTCCTGGAACTGAAGTTACACAATTGTGTGTTGCCGTATGGGTGCTGGGAATGGAACCTTAGTCCTCTGGAAGGATGGATAATTCTCTTAACTACTTAGTCCTTTGTAAAGCCCCCTAAAAGCTCACTTCAAAAAATGTAGTGATCAGTAAATATTGTTCCTGTTGAAGTTCAGAAAGTGTCTTGAAGTCACAGTCCTACAAGCACAATCGAGCCCAGCAGGAACGGTAGCTCACTGTTCAGACATCAAAGTTGAACATGATCTGTTGCCAGAACATAACCTTGTTAGCAGTCACTGCAGGATGAACTAGACTTATGTGACCATTTGCCACTATTTTACCTAGCAGAGTTTGAAAACCATTATTTTTCTTTCCTCACTAAAGCAGAGATCTTTGATGTGACTTTCAAATTCTAATACTGTTAGTGCTTCAGAATTCAAAACATATGGAGTGTTTCTAGTCCATCTGCTGTTTGAAAAACTGGCTAAATATGAGAGACCATTGTCTTAGACAGAAAAAAAAAACAACAAAAAAATGAACCTGTTGGTATGGTAAGATGATTTCTTTGTTAAAATAGCTGTCACTGGCTCTAAAATGGGAGAAAGAGTATCTTTAACACTTTAATAATCATGGAGTTCTCTGTTTGTGTAGGAAAATAGATGTAAACTTCAAATTAACTTGAATTCTTGATATTTTTAAAGTTTTTCCTCAGAACTTCATTTGGAAGCAGTAAATATACAAATATGCATCAAAGCTGATTTTGTCCATTTCTAAGCCTTTAAGAAATATACTAAAACCATCATAGATAAGACTTTTCTACAAGACTTTAAATAAATTTCTAGACAGTTATTCTATAACCATATAGTTACATTTTCATTACATGCCTTTGTATGAAATAGAAGTGTATTAGAAAATGCTATCTTATTGGAATGTTAATGAAAGAAATACATTTTGGAGCATTTGGCACCATAATTTTCCTAGTTAAAAGATCTCATCCACCAACTGTGGGTTTTATTTCCCTTATGTTTCTCAATCTCAGGATAATTATTCTCATCTTGTTTTGTGCCATAGCAAAGTTTCTGAGTAAAAATGAACACCTCAATTTTAATGTTAGCTTGTTATCAACATCATAGACCCTTCCCCATCAGTTTTATTTTTATCTTTCTTTGATCCATATTTGATGTTTGCTTTCATCGTATCATGTTTCAACATACTGGTCAAGTCTTCTATCAATGGGAATCTTACTGTTCTTTAGACTGGGAGGTTCACTAGACAGCTTTCCTATTGTGTTAATTAAGTCACCAAATTAAGTCATAGTCATTTCTTGGGGGAAAGAAGCAATTCAGCTGTGTAAGTTCAAATCTCCTTATGGCTTCACAAGTACAGGACAAATTTAGACCATGGTGCTCTATATAAATAACCACTACAGATCATATGGCTTTTCCAATGATGGTTTGTACTTGAAAGACATAAAGTAAAATTTGATAGCAAGCCACATCAATTCATATTATGCCTCTTGACATTGGGACACTCTGCTACTTTACCAGGAAGTCCACTTTTAATAGGACATTATAAAGTATTTTAATTTGAAACTATTTGGTATTCTATCATATATTGGCTCATGGCATTTCATATTTGAATAGTCATTATTTATTAAATTTTTTAGATGTCTAGGTTATGCAAATTATTTCCTAGAGTTGAATTCTTTATTCTGAAAGTCATAAAGTCTGCTAATATCTTCCAATTCTGTCTCAGAGTGTTCTGTGTGTCATAACTCTGGTTGGTTTCAATTTAATCAAGAGAAAATGAAAGTAGGTGATCTTTTCCTTCAACCACTCAGCTGATCCACCATCTATCTTAGTCATTGTGTGGTTACTCAGGCCCCAGCATTAGCGATAGCTATCACAATAACAGTGTGTAGATCATAGGGCAAGAAAAGTATGTAAAAATAACAATAAAAAACCTCAGTGAACCAGATGATAAAGTAACTGATTGAGTTATTGAAACACTAGGCCCGCATGGCCTTGGTGGGATCAAAGGTTAGTAGAAGTGTGAGAAGAATAAATGTAGACATCTCCAAGTAGTTTTTTCTTGTTAAAGGGAGAAAAGATGATAATAGCATTACAAAGCAAGCACACTAGACAATTTTCTTAATTGTAGTGCTGACCCAGCAGTGCATACACAGTGGTCTTGCTGTTGGCATGAAAGCTTTTCCTTCCAAATAACATTACCCCTTCTTGGTATTGTATGTCTTAATTAAGGCA
Source organism: Montemys delectorum (assembly GCA_019843815.1). Lineage (NCBI taxonomy): Eukaryota > Metazoa > Chordata > Mammalia > Rodentia > Muridae > Montemys > Montemys delectorum. Next base: position 9,383 of record JADRCD010206808.1, read on the forward strand.
ATTCCTGGAAGTGCTGCCAACATCAGCATCTTCCCATTTTCATTGGCCTTGCCTCTAAATATTGTCACACCAAAGATAAAATGTCACCATAAATTTGGGGTAGACACATTTTTTTCTCGAGCAACCACAAATTGACATACATACCCTAGCAACTCAATTCTTGAATATAAATAATTATGACATGGTTTTATTTGTGGTAGAGTTTAACCTCTGAGTAGGTTGAAAAAAATTGGCTTCTGTAAAGGAACACATAATTTATTGTTTCCTGAACAATAGAGTTACAGTTATTGACAGAGCATTTGTACTCTGCTGTGATTTAGTGATTATTTAAAGTATGTAGAACATACACAGAATATGAGAGTATTTTATTTAAACTCTTGAACATCCATGGACTTTTCTGTCCACAAAAGTCCTGGAGTTAATTCTCTGAGATAATGAAGGAGAAATACATACAGGCATACATATATAATACATACACACATACTACATGTATGTCTGTCTTTAAATGTTTATGTGTGTGTGTTTGTATATGTGTGTGTGTGTGTGTGTGTGTATGTGTACTAGGGAAATGATTATGGTAATTATGAAGCGTAAGAATCACTGATACATCATGTAATGTCAATGCTTTCATTCATAAACTATTCCAGTAGTCTAAGAAGGGTTGGAGAGAATAGTCTTGAGTAATTTAGGGATTGTTGTTGTGAGATTAGTAAATTAGTATAATTCTAAGGGATGATTTCTGCATATTCTTCTAAATTTTGATGTGATTATATATTGTACTTTTAGAATATGTCCCCTGAGTCCTCTCCTCTCCATTGTCTCACCATCCTCCTTCTCCCATTAGACCCCTCTATTTCCCTAGACAAATTTGCTTCTATTTTCATGACAAATATATGTGCATGATTTTATACACCCATATAAAATCTAGCATCCACAAGTGAAAGACAGTATGATATTTGTCTTTTTGACACTGACTTTATTTGCTTAATATGATTATCTATAGTTGCTGAATTTTCCTGCAAATGACAATTTCATTTTTCTTTCTGAATGAAAAGAAAATTCCTTTGTGTGCATATATATATATATATATGTATACATATATATATGCATATATACACACATATACATATATATGTATGTCAAGTGTTCTCAACACCATTGTTGAAGAGGCCACCTTTTTCCTAGTATGTAATTTTGATTTCTTTGTAAAAAGTCATGAGCCTATAGCTACATGGGTTTTTATTTGGTTCCTATTCTACTTCATTGAGTTAGATATCTATTTATATACTGAAACCATAATATTATTCTTGTTACAACTTTGCTGTATAATTTGAAATAACATATGATGATACTTCCAACATTATTTTGAATGCTTAAAATTGCTTTTACTATCTAAAATCTTAATGCTTCCATACGCATTTAAAGACTTTTTTCTACTTCTGTGAATAGTGTTCTTGAGACTTTTATGAAGATTCTATTGAGTGTTATGAAAATAGCTGTCCTATCAAAAACAATCCTTTTACTACATGAATATTGTTTTTTCAATGTTGCTTTCATTTTCATTTGACTAAGCATTTTTTTTTTATTTCTTTGTTCCATGATTTTGTTTACATTCAGTAGTTTTTCTTGTTGTCAATTTCTAATTTTAATCTATTATGCTCAGACAGAATAAATAATTTAAAGACTTGATTAGTGTCCTATTATATGATTATTTTAGAGAATGATCCATTGACTTCTAAGAAGAATGTGTATTTATAATATTTGGGTGAAATAGTCTATAGATTTATATTAACTCTATTTTATCCATGATGCCATTTAACTCAAATGTTTCTCCGATTACTTTTGTCAGGATTACCTGTCTATTGCTGAGATGGGGCTTCCCAAGTCACCTACTATTATTGCATTTTCATTAGTCTTTGATTTTATGTATAGTATAATTTATTTTATGACATGAGATAGATCTAAGTTTTTTGAATATATGTTTAAGGATTTTAATGTCCTCTTGATATATTCTTTCCTTTAATATGAACTGACATTTCTTTTCATTTTTGTATAGGTTTGATTTAAAGTTAAACAATAATTCAAAATTAGATTTTGAATAGTCTAGTTTTTATTTACTTGGAATACCATTTTCCATCCCTTTACCTCTGCTTTTGAATGTAAGAAGTCTTTTGGAGGCAACCAAGGCACAGCTTCTTTTTGGTAGTCGAATCTACAAATCAGTGTCATTTCATTATGAATTGAGAATATTCAGAATTAATACAAAAAATGTATTAATGTCTACCATATTTTACAGTTTTCAGTGTTTTCTTAACCCTCATTTTAAACTATTGATTAGCATGATACAGTCTTCCTTGTAGTATTAATGATATGTTTACACTTCTCTTCATAAGAAGATATTGTATAATGATAATTAGCCCATTACCCTGTTTTATTATAGAGAGTCTTGTTCTGCAACTATGAAAGATAGTTTTGCTAGGTATCGTAGTTTGGTTTGACAGTTGTTTTCTGAATTAAAATATACCTTTTCTTTGATTTTAAATATTTTTTAATTGAAATTGATTCTTCTCTCATACAGTATATCTTGACCACAGTTTCTTCTCCCTCCACTCTTTTCAGGCTCCCACCCATACATCCTCTATTCACTGAATTCACTCTCCTTCTGCCTCCAGTCAGAAAAGAGCAAGCCTCCAAGACACAACAAAACAAAATACAATAATGCAAGGCAAGAGCCCTCACAACAAAGTAGGATAAAGTAACCCAAGAAGAGAAGTCCCAAGAGCAGTCAAAAAGTCAGTGACACACTTTCTTCCATAGGTAGGAATCTCACAAAACCATTAAGATAATACCACCAACATATACACAGATGATTTGGTGCAGACTTATGCAGGTTCATGCTTGTCACTAGCATGTGTCCTATTCTTCTGATGTCCTCCATCCCCTATGACTCCCAGAAACCTTCTATTGCTCTCTTAAGGGGGATTCCATGGTTCCAAGGAGAAGAATCTAAGAGACTTTTTCGACATACTGTTTGACTGTGGGTCTATATCTGCTCCAACCTGCTGCTGAAACAAGCCTCTCTGATAATGACAAGGCATAGATCTATAAGTATAGCAGAATATCATTAGAAATTAATTCACTGTTGTTTTCATTTGTTGTTGGTGGTTTTTGTTTGTTGACCAGTCATATTTAGTCCTATACTTGGTCTCTGGGCTACTCAGTCTCTAGTTCATAAACATCTAAGCAGTGTCAGGTTTTGGCTCCCTCATTGTGGAGTGGGCATAGACACTAAAGTCAACAATTAATAAATGTGTCCTCATGAAACTAAAAAGGTTGTGTAAAGCAAAGGACACCAAAAATTGTACAAAGCAGTAGCCTGCAGGATGGGAAATATTTTTTTTTACTTACTCCATATGCCATAGATTACTAATATCCAATATATAAATAACTAAAGAACTAGATATCAAAAATTAAATAATCCCATTATATAATCCTCAAAAGAGGAATCTCAATTGGCTGAGAAACATGTAAAGAAATGTCTAACATCCTTAGACCATCAGGACAATGGAATTAAAACTACTTTGAGATTCCATCTTACACCAATCAGAATAGCTAAGATTAGTAATAAAAATGACAGCTCATGCTGGAGAGGATGTGGAACAACAACAACAAAAAAATGAGTTCCACTATTGCTGGTAGGAGTGCACACTTGTACAGACACTAAGGAAATCAATTTCATGGCTCCTCAGAAAATTGGAATTGGTCTACTTCAAGACCTAGCTAAACCATGTTTGGGTATATATCCAAAAAACACTCTATCCTATCCCAAGGACACTTGCTCAGCTATGTTCATAGCAACTTTATTCATAATATCCAGAAACTGGAAGCAACCTAGGTATCTTTCAACAGAATAATGGATAAAGAAAATGTGGTACATTACGAAATGGAGTATTACTCTGATGTTCAAAAAAAGAAAAAAAAGACATGACATTTGCAGGCAAATAGATGGGACTGGAAAAAAAATCATCCTGATTGAGATATGTTTTCACTTATAAGTATATATATTAGCTGTAAGTAATAGATATTCCTGTTATAATTCATAGACTCAGAGAAGCTAAGTAACAAGGAGAGCTCAAGGTAAGGACACATGGATCTCCTTGGGAAGAGAACATAAAATAGATTATGTGGGTGGACATTGGACAAGTGATAATGGGAACAGGAGGCATCAGGTGTAACATGTAATGAGGGAGAGAGAGTATGGGGTGAGGTGGCTGAAATTGGGAGTCACTTGAGGGAAGTGTGAAAACCTAGTGAAGCTGAAACTATGGAAGCTCTTAGGGTGTTTCTAGTGAAGACATCTAGAAAAAGGGAATGTGGAGTCTGAACTGTCCATCTCTTATAGGCAGGCAAAGCTCTCAAGGGTGGGACTGGATTGCATTTGGTTAAACTATTAGCCAAGAGGGTGTTGTGGAGATCTCCAAACAACCCAGGCTGATGCTAAGAGAGAAGGCTGTTCACTACAAACTGACAGCAAAGCCTCACTGCCCAGGACAACATTTGCACAGATCTTTGAACATGAAGAAGTCAAGCTGGTGCCTGCATGGAGCCTTCACCCCTATTTTCTAGTTTCTTTGGTGTGCAAAAGTGTTCTCTAAGCTACTGAAAGAGAAACATTGGTTCCATCCCAGCCACAAAATCTTTTACCAACAATCTGTCTAGCCTGAAAGACTTGCTGTGGCAACAGTGGTGCAGAACTTGAAGGAGTGAGCAACAGATATACGCTTTCAAGCTCTCTCAGCTTTTAAAGTTTCTTTTGAGCAATCTGATACTTTGATGGGCTTGCTTTTGTATCTGATTTAATCTTTAGCTTTTGCAACTTTCAATATGCTTTCTTTGCTATGTATATTTACCATTATAGTTATGATATATATAAGTATTCAACTATTAATTTTGTCTGTTTAATGTTCTATATTCTTCCTGTACCTGGATGGAAATGTTTTCCTATGGATTTAGAAAATGTTTTTCTATGATTTTGTTGAAAATAGTACATATGCTTTTAGTCTAAAATTCCTTGTCCACAACAGTATACCTTGCTGTATTAGTCAGGCTCACTAGAAGAGTAGAAAAGAGAGAGAGAGAGAGAGAGAGAGAGAGAGAGAGAGAGAGAGGAATGTATGTGTGCCTGTGTGTACAATGTATTAAATAAGCTTACACAGAAATAGTAACTGTAGCTAACTTAGAGCAGAGATAGCACAAACCAGTAGTTTCTTAGTCCTTGAGGCTGGGTGTCTTAACATTTGAATTGGTCACACAATGGCTTACACTGGAAAGGTCAAGAGCACAGTAGCTGCACAGTTTACAAGACTGGGTACCTCAGCAGTTCCAAGGAGATGCAGAGAAACTGAGAGTTTTCTGGAGCCATTGGTCCTTATTCTGTAACTGAAGCCTGTAAATGTTGGTCCTATACCAGTGAAAAAAATCAGCAGTAACAAGAATGTAAATCAAATCACTAACTAGAGAAAAAAGAACAATAGTTTTTTTTTTTTTTTGTTTTATGGTGGTTTTGCCATGTTCTTTTTACTCTGACCTGCCACTAGAATATGTCACTTCCATTTAGCACTTCCCACATCAGTTAAGGCAATCAGGCAATTCATCAGTTAGTGCTCTCATTTAGGTGATATGAATTTTGACAAGTTGACATTAAAACCAACCAGCACAATTGACAGGTTGACAATTGAAACAGTTCAGACTTGGGTAAGGTAGTTTGTGGGATAGCAAAGATCATATTGGCCTATGAGAAATTATCTTGATTGATGGAGGAAGGGCCAACCCACCATAGACAGCATCATCCATAGGCTTGGATGTAAAATAAAGTTATCTAGACATGAACCAGGAGCAAGCCTGTAAACAGTAATCCTTCATGGGCTCAGATTCTGGTCCTGCTTGTATTCCTACCATGGCTTTCTTTAGTGATGGGTCTGTGACTTAGAAGTGTAATCCAAACGAACCCTTTCCTTCTCAAGTTGCTTTGGTCATGGTATTTTATTGCAGAGAGAGGAAAACATACTAGAACATCTAGATTTTAAAAATGATCTTCACACTTTCACATTAATTTGTCTTTGTCATCGTCTGATCTTCTAGTTCTTCTTTATTTACTTTGACCTTTTACAGAGTCCCCTCTCCCGAATCCATTCTGTCAATGACAGTTTCTTAATTCTTTATTTTACTTATTGAATTTTTTATTTCTAACTTTTCCTGTTTCTTCTTTCCCAATGACCTGTTTTTCTTTACTGAACACTACATTCATATTCTGTATTTTACTTCCTTATATGATTTAACTATTTGAGTTTTTGTTTTAGAAATTCACAGAGAAGTTTGTTTTCTCTTTGAATTTTTTGAATAAAGTCATATTTCTCCTTAAATTCTGTCTAATTTTCCTCAGTTCATTAATATTGGAGGTGATTATTGAGGCATTCGTAATTTTGGGAAGAGTCACATGGCTTTGTTTTTCCATGTTTCTTGTGATTTTTTTCCACTGGAATTTCTATTTCTGTGATTATGTCTCTAATATTCTTGAATATGGCTATATTCTTTTTGTTGAAAGATTTTCTATGCTTATGAGAGACTGTGTTGTAAAGGGGTTGAAGAGTTATTGTTTTATTTATTGGTAGCCTGATATTCAGGGTACTGGAGTCAATTCTGAGTACTTCTCCGGTATTAGAATACTATCTGCAAAAACAATTACTATCAGTGTATAAGTCCATTAGGAAAATATAGCAATAGTCACATTAACAATCAAATCTTTTACAAAGTAATCATTTTAGAAAGTAAACAACATAGTATATATGTAAGTGTGTGTGGATAATGTATTAAATAAGCTTATACTGAAAGAATAACTGCATCTATCTTATACCTGAGATGCCAAGATACCAAAAGTTTCTCAATCTGTGAGTCTTAGTGTCTTAGTGATTGAAGTGGTCGCACAATGGCTTACACTGGAAAGGCCAAGAGCAGAGTAGCTGCTCATTACACAAGATTGGGTACCTCAGCAGTCTCAAACAGAGGCAGAAAACCTGAGGGTTTCTGGCAGTCATTGGTAAGTGCATAATACTGAGTACACTGAGATATTAATAACTGTGGGTATAAGTGGATAGGAAAAAGAAATTGTAAGACTTGTAGTTAGTTCTGTATTCATAACAAAGCTTAGAAGAGGGACCTCTAAATTCCATGTTCTACTTTTAGTTGGTTTATTTTCTTGATGTTTAGGTTTTTGTTTTTGTTTTTTTTTAAAGATATTTTCTTTATTTACTTGTAAATTTTCCCTTTCCCAGGTTCCCCTCCAAAAAAACAAACAAACAAAAACAACAAGAACAAACTTCTTTTGCCTCCCCCCTCCCAATGCCTGCCACCCCACCCTCTCCCACTTATTGGCCCTGGCATTCCCCTACACTGGGGCACAGAACCTTCACAAAGCCGAGGTCCTTTCCTCCTATTGATGATCAAATTTGCAATCCTCTACTATACACATGCTGCCAGAACATTCAGTCCCACCCTGTATAGTCCTTGATTGGTGGTTGGGTCCCTGGGAGCTCTGAGGGTACTAGTTAGTTCATATTGTTGTTCGTCCTAAGGGGCTGCAAACCCTTCAGCTCCATAGTATATAGTCTATATTTTAACACTTTGTCAGATGTGTAGCTGGTAAAGAATTTTTCTGTGTAGGTTACCTCTTCACTTGATTTGTGGCATTCTTTGATGTATAGAAACCTTTTGGTTTCACAAGATTCCAATTTTCAGTAGATGTTCTTAATGCCTGTGCTACTGAGTTCCTGTACAGAAAGTTCCATCTTGTGTGTCTAAATTCAACTCTATTTTCTAATTTCTTATTTATTGGGTTCAGGTTATCAAGTCTTACACTGAGATCATTTATTTTCTGAAAATCTTTTTGTTACTGTATAAGCTTCCAAAAATATAAACATATACATATATAAGAAGAGTTTAAATGAAGTTACTACATGATGGGATAATTCATCTACTAGGTATAACAAGCTAACCAATGGAAATACTAATGTTAGAAATTGGTTACCTTTTCTGGAGTTGTTAACCAGTAAGATAACATAGACCTCTAAATGTTTACAGTCTTGCCAGTGTTCATAGTTGCTCTCAAGACTCTGGTAAGAGCCTGTCATTGGAGATACCACATACTTTAGTCATAGAATGAGGTGAAGTGAGTTATTGAACTGGATGTGTCACCTTAGTGTCTCCTTACTGGATGTCTTTCTTAGTGCTAGAAGGTGCTATGTAAACTACTGGAGGAGAAAAATGATCATTAAACTTACTTATCTGTGAACCCTATGAATTCATAGGTATAATAACTAGTGACCTAGCAAGACATGCCTACTGCTGTGACGGTGGCATGAATGCTGAGGAAGTAACCAACTAATTTCTGGTTTTATTTAAGTCCTGCTCCAAAAGAGCAAACCCATGTATTTGTCACTGGCAATGGACCAGGCACCTGTGGCTAGATATGTAATAGGTCCTGAGGGGGCAGAGGTGTACATTCTACTGTTAATCTACATGTTGGTTAGTTTTTGTCAATTTGATACAAACTAGAGTTACTTGGGAATAAGATATCTCAGTTGGGAAATAGTCTCTATTAGATTGACCTGCGGTGTACTTTCTTGATTGATGAGTGATATAGGAGGACATAGTCTACTATAGGATGTGCCACCCATAGGTAGATGGCCATGGATTGTATAAGAAAGCAATCTGAGCAAGCTGTGGAAAGCAAAGTTGCAATCAGCATTCCTCCACGGTCTCTGCTTCAGATCCTGTTTCCAGGTTCTTGCTTTGGCTACACTTGATGATGGACTATAATTTGTAAATGAAGAAATGCCGGCTTGCTTTGGAACACAAAGCTAGCTTTTCGAAACATCTATAAAAACCCCAGTTTTATGCTAGCTTTAGTAATATTTAACTTCTCTATCAAGTAATTCTCGAAGAAGTTTTTGCAGTTTTCTATGCAGCATGTTAGCTGTTTAAAGATGCTGTAAGAAAGAGTCCAGTGTGCCTGCAAGCAGAAGAGAAGTGATATCTCACAGTTTTACAGAGTAGAGGTCCAAAGTCAGTAGGGCTAGGTTCCTTCCCAAGGCTCTAGGCAGAGTAGGTCAATTCTTTCTTGTACTGTAGATGTATTACTCCAGCTTCTGCTGCCACATATTAGTGTCTTTACGTCATCTTCTTTCCTATAAGCATGCTAGTCTGAGTAGATTACAATACCACCTTATTTCAGTATGACATCATCTTAACTAATTACATCTAAAGTGACCCTGTTTAGAGTTAAGGTCACATTTGGAGGTACTGAGGAGCAAGGAACTCAACCTCTATTTTCTTGGAGAGGACTAGACACAGAATTTACCTTATAACATGTGAACCAAAGCCCCTGGAGACACAAGGGTGATCAGTAAACCACTTTCTTTTGGACTGCCTAAATTGCTGCCTCTGACATTCATCTTGTCATCCTTATTGAAAAGAAAGGAAATTGGCAATCAGAAATACAGGAAAGGAGTTCTTGGATTGTTTCTCCCTTTCTTCCTAAAGCAGCTTATCATATCCAGGTAGAGAACAGTGGCCCTAATCCATTGTTCTAGGATTTCCCCCATACAATGTGAGCCTGGCTGGCTTGACAGCCCTTCATCACTGGCTGAGCAGAGAGGATCACAGTGGCTAATGGAAACACGCTGCAGCTCTCTCTAATTTGTTTAGCTAAACTGTATTAGTCATGCTGAAAGTTTTATTATCAGAGTCAAATACAGGAAGCTGGAGCAGACATGCTCTATTTTTAAAAATTAAAGCATTTTTAAAACTAAGCTTGGCTTATTGATTAGCTAATTTTCTAAACAAGAGGCTCATTCCCTTTAATCCTCAGCATTACTGTAAATTCTATTTCTGCCTAGGGGCCATACTGCTTCAAATAAGATTAACACACACACACACACACACACACACACACACAAACACACACCTTATGTTAGGTTTCTGCTTTAAAATCACCTTTGCTAAGATATTACTGAATTTATTCAAAGAGATATAGCCCTGGGTTCCTACAGAATCTTGCTATTTTTGAGAGAGAACCATTGCTCTCTATGCATGAGTGGAAAGCAAACATGTATATTAATAAATATCATTTTGTATATAGTCTAAGCAAACAGTTGGGAGCAACTATTGTGTCATCTCTGTAGCAGTCCCTCATCTGCTCAGCTTGTTGTTTTATCCAGCCTTTAGGAGGAGAGGAGTCTTAAGAGTTTCTTTTCTCTACATTACTACTTGTTCATTAGTTTATAGCACACCTTTCTCAAAATGCAGTGAGCATTACTGAATGACTCACATTTTTTTTTATTATTTGAAATATATTAGTGAATTAGTTCGCTTTATGTCAGAGGGGGTTTTTTGATGGCAATACATGAAGTTTTATGGATATTCTTACTCCTATGTCCAGGACATAGATGACTTAAAGCCCTCCAAAGAGTGTTATCAGTTAATTATCTGACTTGTAATCTGCTTTCTAAACAATAGTATTTGGTCATAGATATCATATCATGCTGTTGATAAGTACTGTTTCTCATGTCTTATGGACTGTTCATGTTGTGAGCCCTGATAGTCTGTTGCATCATAGTGAGGAACAAGCCAACAGTTTCTTCTTAGCTTACATTTAAAAATAAAATACCTTATTACTGGTCCTGAATTAATCCTTTCCTCAAAATAAGGTTTTGTGAGCTACTGGGTGGGTCAGAATTTCTCATATTACAATAGCAGAGAGAAATACTATCTCAGATGAATTGCCCCACAGGTAAAATGCTTTAGGTTCAATGAATTCAGTATATGATATATAGTAAAGAAAATGGTGAGAAGGATTCTAATCTCTTATCTGAGACTTAACAAAGTCATTACATTCAAAAAGCAATCACTTTATCTTTACTTCTGGAGTTTATTTGGAATAAAGCAAATCTAGTACATGCCATATTGCCAAGTTAATTACATGGTGTTTGAAATGAATCAAATAGTGTAACATCAGCTTCTTCTCTTCCTGAAAAAAATAACAAAGAATAACACCTAAAACAAATGTCCTAGGAGCAGTTCTCACATCATTCCTATGTGCTAATTCAATGTGAAAAGCCAGTATACGTGGCTTCCCCATCCCTACAAACAGCATGCCACTCTGGAAATATGCCTCCTGTGAGATGTCTTCATGATGAATGAGCTAATGACTACGAAGCACTCAGAGATCCTTGAGCAAGCCACCATCTAATTACAACATATAGTCTCATTATTCAATGGAGGCTATTTGCCCTGATTTTTGTTATCCCACCTATTTTCTTTCTACCTTCTTCCTGGTAGTTAACGCTATGAAAAGAATCCAGATTCTTAACAATAAAAACAGTAGAGTGGGTGGAGGGTCATGAGAGCTTAATAATTTTAAGTCACAGTGCATTGCACATGTCCAAAAAAGCCTAGATCACTTCCAAATTCAAGGACTAATAAAAATTGGAAGCACTCCAGTAGTTTTAAATTGCTTTGCACATTGAAGAGTGATTTAAAATCAATGAAGTGATTCATTTTTTTATATATGCACTTCAATTTAGAAGTGAGTCAGACAGACAGCATCACAACATAGAAGTCCAAAATACTGAATTAATGTTTGAAAGTTAGGAATTAGACTGAAAAATAACCAGAACAAACAATGTCAAATAATTAGCAGAGTGGAAGAGGCCATTAATGTGAAAGATTATGGTGAAGGAATGTCAAGGAATGTATTTATTTATAAATGAAGTCAATTATATGTATAATTTGTGTAACTTAATATATCTAGATTATTATTATAATGTCCATATGTAATTAATACACAATGCTACTGAGGTATTCCACACTTGTACTTGGTACTAAAGTCTTCAACATTTGATGCATATTTTACAGTAACTGTATATCTCAACTTGGAGTGTTGTGCTTCAAGTTTGCAATAGTTGTTCTTGCTCATGGTTGCAAACTAGGAACATTTTAAAAACAGCTGCTGTGGAGGGGCTTGCAAGGTGAGAGAGGCAGTTTGTGGTCACTGGTGAGTGGGGGAAACATTTTATTAGTGGTATAAACACTGGTCAGTTACTTGGTTTCTAATAAATAATTCCTCACTGTACTTTTTGAAACAGCCTGGATTAAGTTTGTTGGTATACCCCGAAATAGGTGAGATAGAGGAAGGACTAGTTGGGAAGAGGAGGGGATCAAGAGGAGCAGGAGAGGATAAAAGAGTAATGTGTGTTAATATGATCAAATGCATTATGTATATGTACATACATAAAACTGTGTTAATGAAAACCATTTTCCTGCAAGCTTAATACACTGTAATTTTTAAAAGAATTAACTGCTTTCTCCTTTAGAATACCAACTGTCCCCTTTCTCTCTCTCTTCCCTCCTTCCTTTTTTTCTTTCAGTGTAGGTTTATTAGCATCAAAAAGCCGAACTAAACAGCCCAGTGCTCATTCTTGAGATGCATTCAGTCTGACGGCACATATTCTACCTAAAATTCACATGCCTGGGATGGAAGTCTGACATTTCTGAGGGCCTAAGGCTGGATTTCAGTATCTATGCATTATGTATAAAATTCAAATATGGGAATGATCTCTATTGCTATAACAGGAAAAAGAAAAAGAAAACAAGAGTAATGCTAAGTGGTCAAATTGGGAAACGTTTATTCATAGTTACTCTTTCCCCAATAGCATCATTTTCCTGAGAAAGACCCCAGGTCACTCTTTGTTCTTAGCCCAGATCTCTTTTGGAAAAGGTATTCTGTGCTCTGCAGACAGATTTTTCAGAGCCTGCGAGGCCAGAACGTGAGGATATGGGTAAATGTAAAAGAAGAGGCACCGCATACTAGATGTATTGTCAGGAAAGCAAATGTTTTACATGACTCAAGACAAAGAAAGAATGTGTAAGGCCACAGATGGCAGTTTGATTGATGATGGGACATGGCAAAGGAGAGAGTTGCACTTAACATTCTTCCTTTGAACCTTCCTCCACTGAAGGCTTCACTGAACTACAGTGTATTTCCCCCTCATTGTTAGGTCCTGATTACTTATTTCATTATTTCACAACTAAATGCAGGCTCTTTACTTTTAAAGAACCAAAGAATTAATACAACAGCAACAATAGATTGGTCGTAAACAATGAGATTACATTTGTTCTCTGCATCCAGAAGAAATCGTTACTCATACTTTAAAATATTTCTCTCTTCTCTCTGGTCTTTTTTTATGAATTAGATTGTATTATGTCTTTTTGCCTTTACAATTTAATGTTAATACTTTAATATATCTCTGAAAAATCCCTTAAGCCACAGTGAACTTTGTTGTGAAAAATCATTCCTTCCATCATAGTTGGTGCTGTGATGAACATCTTTTACGTAAATGTTTTTTATTTTTGTTTTTTTTGGGTTTTCTGAGGCAGGGTCTCTCTGTGTATTACTTTGGCAACTTGTAACTTACTATGTAGACCAGGCTGGCCTTGGAGATTCACCTAGCTCTGCCTTCTATATGCTGAGATTAAAAGCATGCATCATCACACTCTGGATTATAATGTTTTTATATTTCAAATTTTCACTAAAATAGATTATAAAGAAACAATAGAAGTGTAAAAACAATATACACTTCTATAAGGCTTTGGATATGATATTTCTAAGTTTCTGATTTAAAAGAATTTTTGATGTGCTGATAGTCTTCCGATGAGCATCATACAACGTCAAATGCTTTCATTTCTAGTCTGGTTTGAAAATGATTGCTGATTCCTGGTGTTGTCACTTGGTTGTAGCAGTCTATGTATTTATGCTATTGTCAATAGTACAATGTGATACCCCAGGTCCAAAGAATTCTGCCTTTAGTATCTAATTAAACAAAGGGAAGGAAGCCTTTGAAATTATTTGCCTAGTATTATAATTTATTAGTGCATTAATTCAAATTAATTAGTGGGAAAATAGGAGAAAGAACACCTTCTTGATTCTATAGACTTAAACCTTGCTATTGTGCCCTCTATTACTTGGAAAACTAATTATGTTTTAAGATTGACAGTCTCCTTATTTAGTAAGAATTTCCACATATTTTTCTAAACACCTTATGTTTTGCATTTTCCCATTGCATCTTCACAATAACTCTGTGTAGAAGAGATTGTTGCCAGTTCCTAAGCTGGCTAGTTTTAGTTGTCCACTTGAACTGCTTAGAATCTCTTGGAAAGAGAACCTCAGTTGAGGAATTGTCTAAATCAGTTTATCTATAGTCATGTCTATGGTAGACTATCTTGATTATTTATTGTTGCAGGAAGAGAGGACCCATTGTGGGTGGCACCATTCTCTAGGCAGAAATTTCCTTAATTACATAAGACAAGAGAAAATTAGCTGAGAGCAATCAGGTAGCTTGAAAGCTGTACTTTCTTTTCTGTTCTTAACCATGGATGCAGAGACCAGCTATCTCATGCTTGGCCTCCATGAATTCCTTGAAATGATGGACTGTATCATGGAATGATAAGCTAAAATAAACCCTTCCTCCCTAAGTTGTTTTGATCAGGTGGTTCTCTTTTTTTTTTTTTTTCATTTTATAACAGCAATAGAAATAAAACTGAAAAAGTCCCTTTCTTGTTCTCATATGTTACTCAAGGTAAAATGTAATTAAATAGCAGACTCCCAATTCTAATTCAGGACACCGAAAGTGTTTTGAATATTACCTATCCTTAACTGCTACCATCAGAAAGCCTCAGACCATAATCTTTTGTGATAACTTTCCAAATCATCTTTATGTGGAATTTATTTTCATTGTTACCTTTGGTATACATCTAGTGCCTAGTTGCATATATCTCTTTACTGATGGGAAGGTTCCTGAAAGCCAGGTAATGGCTGCTCATTGCCAGTCTCTTCTATCTTAGTCAAGCACCACATAAGCACCACGGGAATATGTATTTAAAAGATGGTGTTGGCTGGTGTCCTGAGCAGACCTTGGGCACAAGCTCTGTAGCCAGCCCCACAACACCCAGAGGAAGCTCCACTCCCAGGCGCTCTGACACTCTCAGGGTCAGAGGTGAGGAGGACCCAACATCTGTCCCAACACCTGGAGTAACTGGGACAAGTGGGACCAGGCACACAAGAACTCTGTCAGTAGAGTGGCTCAGGTTCCTTCAGGTCTCTCTGGGCTGGTGTTCTGAGAGGACCTTGGGTGCAAGCTCTGCAGCCAATCCCACAACACCCAGATGAAGCTACTGCACTTCCAGGTGCTCTAACAAGCCCAGGGTCACAGGATCCCAGAATCACAGGGTCACAGAGACTGCATGACTCTGAGGAGTTCTGATATAACCAGAATCACAGGAAGGACTGACTTAAGTCAGAATTAGCAAGGGCAGGTAGCACTAGAGATAACTAGATGGCGGGGGGGCAAGAGTAAGAAAATAAACAACACAAACCAAGGTTACTTGGCATCATCAGAACACAATTCTCCCACCATAGCCAGTCCTGGACTCACCATCACACTGGAAACGCAAGACTTAGATCTAATATCACTTATCATGATGATAATACAGGACCTTAAGAAAGACATAAATAGCTCCCTCAAAGAAATACAGGAGAACACAGGTAAAGAGCTAGAAGCCCTTCAAGAAGAAACACAAAAATCTCCTAAAGAACTACAGGAAAACACAATCAAACAGGTGAAGGTAATGAGCAAAACCATTCAGAATCTAAAAATGGAAATAGAAATAATAAAGAAATCAGAAAGAGAGACAACCCTGGAGATACAAAACCTATGAAAGAAATCAGGAGTCATAGATGCAAGCATCACCAACAGAATACAAGAGATAGAAGAGAGAATCTCAGGAGCAGATGACACCATAGAAAACATTGACACAACAGTCAAAGAAAATGCAAAAAGCAAAAAGCTCCTAACCCAAAACATCCAGGAAATCCAGGATACAATGAAAATACCAAACCTAAGGATAATAGATATAGAAGAGAGTGAAGACTCCCAATGTAATGGGCCAGTAAATATCTTTAACAAAAGTGTAGAAGAGAACTTCCCTAACCTAAAGAAAGAGATGCCTATGAACATACAAGAAGCCTACAGAATTCCAAATAGACTGGACCAGAAAAGAAATTCCTCCTGTCACATAATAATAAAAACACCAAATGCACTAAACAAAGAGAGAATTTTAAAAGCAGTATGGGAAAAAAAGGCAAGTAACATATAAAGGCAGGCCTATCAGAATTACACCAGACTTCTCACCAGAGACTATGAAAGCTAGAAGATCCTGGACAGATGTCATACAGACCCTACAAGAACACAAATGCCAGCCCAGGCTACTATACCCAGCAAAACTCTCAATTACCATAGATGGAGAAAACAAGATATTCCATGACAAAACAAAATTTACACAATATCTTTCCACAAATCCAGCCCTACAAAGGATAATAGATGGAAAACATCAACATAAGGAGCAAAACTACACCCTAGAAGAAGCAAGAAAGTAATCTTTCAACAAATATAATTCCACCTCTTACAACAAAAACAACAAGAAGTGAAAATTACCTTTTCTTAATATCTTAATATGAAAATTAATATTACCAACATATCCTAATTGATTGAAATCCAAAAATATGAGTAAATAGAAATTTGTTGATTGTCATCCAATGGTCTCTCTAATTTGGTAATTGGAGAAATAGGTCCAATATTGTACAATCTATATACACTTTTAGCTTGTTTGTTTGTGACAGTGTCTGGCTGTGTACAACATAAGGGTCTTGAAATCTTGCTTCTCCTATCTCATCCTCTTATTAGTAGTATTGTTTATTTCATGTTTTTACCCTGTACTATGGTTTTCAGAACAGCTTATATATTTCAAAAGTATTTGTATACCCAAGGGAAACATAGACAATTAACTTGGGAGGTGGCTTGTAGGAAAGAGAACAACAAAGAGTGAGAATGAATGCTTTGCTTGACATTTATAGCTCTTGTATCAAGTTTGAAGAAGAGGACTTTACAAGTTACTCTTTCTCTGAGATGAATGCTATTCCAAATTGTCACAGCCAATGAATCAAATTCTAACCCACACCTAATATCTGTGCCACCCTCCAAGCAGAACCATTGTTCATTGAAACAGTTGGTGAATGACTTTATGGATAGACTATCTTAATACACACACCAATTCTTAAATGAATGTAACCTGTTCTCTGTGGCTTGAGAATAAAGTCACTCACTCAAGTCAAATAGTTTTGAACATAGCAGTAAGTCTGTATCCAAAAATCGTGCCTACAATTCATTTCTTGGTGCAGCAGAACTATCAACTCTCAGCTTAGCTACGATGGAGGTAAAATTCTTTGGTGATTTGAGCGTCATTGAAGTACAGCCTTATTACAAGGAAATTCAATGTCTAAAAATTGTTCTTATTTTGGGCTTGTACCACAGAAAGAGCCAAGATTTTAAACTCTTCTAAATACAAAAGAAACAAACAAAAAGACTTTATATATTTATGTTCCTTTAAGAAAATACTAGTAGTGATGTATTATTTTGAAATATACAGTTAATATGTTTGGAGTTATTTGAAATTTATAGTGAGAAAAGCATATGTATTTGCAGTATTGCTGTAGGAAAGCATCTACATAACACTGTTAAATTGATTGTTTTATATCAAACAGCTTTTATAAAACTCATTTTTATTGTTATAATATTTTATAAATTTTAAGGAATATGACAAAAAATATATTTTAGGTAATGAAGGAGAGGGTTCTCTGGGAGGAGTTGTGGTACAAAAGGGAAACAATAATGTGATTTAATTCTATTTACTTAAAATATGTTTTTAAATGTTAACAACTTCAGACAAATTGAAATCATGTAACTTTTCTCATCATAATGCAATAAAAGTTAAAAAAAAAGATGGTGTCAGACAATCTTGAACATGAGTAAAGAGAGATGTATGTTTGCAATAGAATTCTTTTAATAGAAATTTTCCTAGTAAATTAATTTGTTATGAGCACAGTTTAAAATATTAACTCAAAGAAGAGGAACTGGATGATTTTATAGTATGAAAACTTACAGTTACTAAATGACAACTAGGTTGTTCTAGACTGTATTTGGTCTGTAATGCAGAACAAAATTTTAGACAATTCTCTTTAAAGAGTCTCTAACTTTTGTAAACCAAAAGCCTACTTCTTCAATGAGTCTACATTGATATGAAATAACTTAGTTAGAGGTCATGTGAAATTGCACCATTTAAATTGTTTGTTGTACTTTGATTTTATTTCCATGTGTATGAGTCCACACGTATCCAAACACTAAAGTGATTTGCTCAGAAACTTTGGAAGCTGAAGACACATACTACACATATATCTAACAACTGAAAGAGGTGACTGTGTTCAACATCTAGTTCATGAAGAAAAATGATGATTCCTCAGGCAGTTGGAATAAAATGTTTACAAACTAAATAGCATTTAATTACTCTTGGATATATTTATGAGTTCTGTCTATTTACAACTTCTCTCTGTCTCTGTCTCTGTCTCTCTGTCTGTCTGTCTCTGTCTCTGTCTCTCTCTCTGTGCATGTGTGCGTGTGTGTGTGTGTGTGTGTGTGTGTGTGTGTGTGTGTGTGTGTATGTGTGTGTTTCAAACAGGGAGTAATTTGTTATTTGAAAAGAAGAGAAGAAAATGCTCAGGCTAAGCCCTAAGATGATAAAATATCTTCTTTATGTAACATTTATACACTCTAAAAAATGGCTTTAAGCATGGTAGAGATACTCTACAATTGTCCATCTCATAACATTGGATCAATGATACCTGTTTTGAAGGAGTTATGTTTTACTCTAGTATTTACTTAAGATATACATATATATATAAAAGTCACTTTGTGGTTTTATGTACATCCTCTTTAATTTTATTTCTGTTTCTTTAGTCAGAGCTTCATACTATTATTTGTAACTCAGTATTTTTTTCTTTGCATTAAAGCCATGCTATAATCAAGTAAAAGTAATGTAGAAAATGTACTTGAACATGAAAACAACTATTGATAAATGTGATTACAAACATTGTGCATGTATATCTATCTATCTGAATGGTATATGTCTATATATGCATTATTTTAATGTTTTATGTACATATATGTATACATATATAAACTATATAAAACTTCTGCCCTCCTCTGTTTTATCTTATGTCAATTATATCTTATACCTCACCTTCAAATATAGAGTGCAAATATTTTTTAAATATATGTACACAAAACCAAAGTTTGTTATCATATTTGTTTCATGGAATGTTAATATTTACAACAAAGTCTTCAGCTGTACTAGAAACTAGAAATTTTGTTTTTGATAATTTATCACTGATGTGTTAGAGACAAGATATAATATAATGTGAATGCTTAGTATGCCTCAGAGTCTTATTTATAAGAAGAAACATATTCTCTGTGTTCTAAACCTAAAGTAAATGGTTAGTAGATACATTCTTTGAATTACTTGGCATTGTGAGGCAACATAATGAGGTAGGCCAATATACTATACATGATATATATTTCTCCTTCACTCTACAATTCCACTATGTTTGAATGACTAGGAGAAGATGGTTGTGTAACAACACAAAATTAACTATGGTCCTGGCATATCAGCTCACTCCATGAAAGCCTGTTGCTGAGGTAAATGAAAAGCCAATTTTAAGCTTTAAGAAGCTGGAAACATGGCATCTTTACAGAAACATCTCAACAAATTTTGCCAATAGTACATATGCTTCCATTCACTAATTATTCAATTTCCCACATGGATATAACTTATCTGCAATGTCACTAGCTTCTGTCTCTTAAGCTCCTTAGTTCCCAGCACTCATAATCACACATGTTCCAGAATTACCTATTAAAGGGACTTGCAATGAGATCATGACAAACATCATAATCTTTAAAATATATCCTCAGTATTAAATACTGTCACATATCTCCTGACACTTTTAAAGTCCCAGAAATTTTGGTATCTTTTCTTCATTTACATCACAATACATAAGGTACTTCTTCAGTACCATCATAATTACTCACTTTTGTGATGGGCAAGTTAGCTGAAATCATTTGCAGTTTCCCAAAGTTATTGTCATATACATATGTCATACACATACTAAGAATAACCTACTTGCAACTTTAGCATGTTGTTATCTATTAGAGAAAGGAATTCTCTATCCATTTCTCTCCCGCCCATATATTACATCCTTTCAACAGGAGCAGTATGTCTCCAAGATTGCATCAAATAACACTTGGATCAGCTTACTAATACACACTCTTGCCAAACTTCTATAAGTTCAAAGAGCTTCTTCATGACTTTGTTTAGCAGTCCCGGTAAGATTTTTTTTCATTGCATTAGACTCATTAGTGATCATTAAAACTTTCAACTAAATCTTTTTTTTTTTTGAGACATCCTAAGAAATTGGTAGGCATTGAGATTTTAAGTGACACATATTAATAAAAACTTCCTTTCTGTGGTAAGGAGAATTTAGGATCAATTACCTTAAAGTACTTTAACCAGAGTGTCGTTAATAAGAATTACAATGAAGTATTTATGCTATTCATTTATATGAGTAGGTAATTACTAATATTGCAAAATACTTGTTGAAGGCTTTGCTCTGTTTATTGATTTAGATTGTAGAATGAGAGGATTATTTTTACAATTTACTATACATTCTTCTGTATTAACTCTTCTTCTTAGTAAAGGAAGGAATTAACCAGATTTATGTTCTAAAAGATTTTAATTAACAATATAGAAATGAAAATGATTTCTCTTAATCAGTTATGACTGAATTGACCATCATTCTTTTTATAATTTCTTTTATTTCATTATATTATTATCATTTCTTTTCATTTATCCCCACATGCTAATTCTACTACATACCTCTCCTTGCTGTCTTTCAAATCCATGATCTCTTTTTTCATTAAATATTGATATATATTATATATATATACACACACACATATATATATATATATATATATATTATGTCTTAGTTTGGATTTTACTGCTGTTGACATGTGGACAGACACCATGAAAATGGAAAGCCTTAATGTAAGGAAAATACTTAATTAGAGCTGGCTTACAGGTTCAGAAGTTCAATCCATTATCATCAAGGCATGGTAGTGTCCAGGCCAGCATGGTGCAGGAGGAGATTAAAGTTTGGCCTCTTGTTCGGAAGGCAGCTAGAAGACTGGCTTCCAGACAGCCATGAGGAGGGTATTAAACCCCATGCCCATAGTGACAAACCTACTCCAACAAGGCCACACCTACTAGTAGTGCCACTCCCTTGGTCAAGCATATACAAATCATCACAAAATATGTGTGTGTGTGTGTGTGTGTGTGTGTGTGTGTGTGTGTATTTTACACTGGGTAAGGATCTTTACTATCTCTTCATCTGATAGACGACTAATATCAAAAATGTATAAACTATTCAAGAAATTAGACACTAACAACCAAAATAACACAATTAAAAAATGGAGTATAGAGGTAAACAGAGAACTCTTACCAGAAGAATCTCAAATGGTCAAGAAGCATTTACAGAAATGTTCAATGTCCTTAGTCATCAGGGAAATGCAAATCAAAAGAAGACTGAGATTTCCTCTTACTCCTGTCAGAATAGTTAAGATTAAAAATTCAAGTAACAGCACATGTTCATAGCAGCTTTATTTGTAATAGCCAGAAACTGGAAACAACCTAGATGACCCTCAACTGAAGAAAATGTGGTACATCTTCATAATGGAATACTATTCAGCCATTAAAAACAAAGACACCATGAATTTTTCAGGCAAATGGATAGAACTTGAGAATATCATTCTGAATGAGGTAGCCCAGACCCAAAAGGACATGCATGGTATGTACTCACAGTTAAGTGGTTATTAGCCATAAAGTACAGGACACCCTTGCTATGCTTTATATATCCAAAGAAGCTAAGCAAGAAGAAAGGCCCAAGAAAGAATGCTTGAATCTCACTCAGAAGATTTATAATAGCCAGGAGCTGGAAAGAACCCAGATGACCTTCAACAGAGGAATGGATACAGAAAATGTGGTACATCTACACAATGGAGTACTGCTCAACTATCAAAAATGATGAATTCTTGAAATTCTTAGGCAAATGGATAGAACTAGAAAATATCATCCTGAGTGAAGTTACCCAATTGCAAAAGAACACACATGGTATGCAAATAACTAGGATACAATTCACAGACCACATGAAGCTCAATAAGAATTAAGACCAAAGTGTGGTTGCTTTGCTCCTTCTTAGAAGGAGAACAGAATACTCACAGGAGTAAATATGGAGATAAAGTGTTGAGCAGAGACTGTCCCACCTGGGGATTCATCTCATATACAGTTACTAAACCCAGACACTATTGTTGATGTCAAAAACTGCATGCTGAAAGGGTCCTGATATGATTGTCTCCTGAGAGGCCCTGCCAGAACCTTACAAATACAGAGATGGATATTTGCAGCCAACCATTGGACTGAGTGTGGGGTTTTCAATAGAGGAGTTAGAGAAAGGGTAGAAGGAGTTGAAGGAGATTGCGACCTCACAGGAAGAACAACAATATCAATTAACCAGTCCCTCCAGCCTCCCGACCCCGGAGTTCCCAAGGACTAAGATGTCTACAAAGGAGTACACATGACTCTACCTGCATACATTGCAGAGGATGGCCTTGTCATGCATCAATAGGAGGAGAGGTTCTTGGTCCTATGAAGGCTGGATATATGCCCCAGTGTAAGGGAATTGAGAGTGGGGAGGTGGGAATGGGTGGGTGGGTGGGTAGAGGAATACCCTCATAGAAGCAGGGGGATGGAGGATAGGATAGGGGGGTTCAGGGGTGGGGGGACCAGGAAATGGGATAATATATGAAATGTAAATAAAGAAAATATCCAATAAAAAAAGAAAAGAAAAGAAAAAAAAAGAAAGAATAAAATAATCAATGGAGGCAGATGGAGGGAGAAAACTGGGTGGTAACAGGGACCTGGAAGAGAATGTGGGAGGTGTTGGGATCAGATGCATGGAGAAACAAGAGACATGGCTATTAGGCTAGGAGAATGAATGGAAATCTTCAGCTAGCAGAGGTAAAGGGGTTGGAGCATATGGAGGAAGATCCCAGAAATCAATGTGGGGGGTGACCTTAGCTAAGATTCACATCACTGAGGATATCAAACCTGAAGAGGCCACCTCCTGTAGTCATGAAGGAACTCTATTGGAGTAATAAAGACACCAACCAACCCACAAAACTTTTGACCTAAAATGTATCTTGTATACAAAAAATGCAGGGACAGGGGATGGAGCAGAGATTGCAGGAGTGTATGTGTATTTACACATATGCATACACTTATTTATGTTCTTAAATACACACACACACACACACACACACACACACAATCCTAAATACAAGCTGCTCATTCTGTATAATGTTATTTGGATGTATGTTTTTAGAGCTACAGTGTCAGCAACATGATTGCCTAAGCCTGAGCTGAACAAAGTGAACAATAGGATAAAGTAGATAAGAAAGTACTATGAGGTCATACCCTACACAAAGAGCAACTACAGGCAACCATGGAATGCTGAGAGTGGGAGAAATGGTCTTCCCAGGGAAGAAAGAGCACACCAAATGACTATCTAATTACCAAGTGGAAGAGCACTATTAATCCCTAGTGTGCCCACCCATGGGTTAATCACACTATTGCATTCTGTGTCAATTCTAAGAAGTAAGAAAAAAAGCACCATGAACTACATATTAGAGTAAATAGATTTCAGAATAAGCTACTCATATCTTATCCTCTTTCTAACAGAGTTTTTGTCATGCTATTAAAAACAAAGCATTTATTATCTAATTCAGGGATAATTTATCTTAGTGAGTCCAGTGCTGGCTTGAAATTCAAACTACTCAATATATTTGATACAAACATCTTAGAGATTAGGTAAGGTCTTAAATTTTGTAACATAAGTACTCTATCTTTTATATATTTTGAAACACTGCTATATTTTGTTTATGCTCTTATATAATAACCTAGTTTCTCATCTTTGAGTAAATGTTCATTAGAATGACCAATCATTAAGTGTCTGCATACAATGTATATTTATGAGCAACATTCCTACAAAATAAATAACTGGCCAGGTTTAACCAACCTGAGAAATGTTTTCATTGTGAAAATGTATTTTTATGTCTTTGAGCATACAGAACAATCTATTAGGCAAAGTTCCTAAAGTCTGACATCTTTCCCAGATATTAACAAATATAAAACATTCAAAGGACTGAATATCTTTTTGTCATTTAGAAACATAAACTCAAGACTGTAGTTCAATTTTTCTTCAAACTGATATAATATAATCAGTTTTATCAACTTTAGAATAGTGCTATATTTATTGCTCTATTTGTGAGTCTAGAACTGGACAACAGGTATTTGCAAATAAAGATGTTTATTTATAAGAAAAAACGCACAAATTTAAATGTACTGGATACTATTAAGCTCCTGATTGTTTAAATTTGGGAAAAAATAAAATAAAAAAGCTGCTGACATACTGATACTGACGGTCCATCTGTCAGACAACGTGAAGTCTTACACACATCTGGTGGTAACCAAAATATGATCCCATGCTTAGGTGGTTACATTAGGGGCTTAACAATATATAATAACACTACAAATTTGACTTGGCATAGAAAACTTGTTTATACCAGTTTGTTCTAAGAATTAGCCACTAACAAGCATCACTTATACTTAGCAACTGTTGGAAATTTCTAAATTGCCCAATTAAAGACAATGTAATGAACTATGCTGCATAGTCTTCAGTGGAGTACTATGTAGCTGTGAAAAATAGACAAGAGAGGACTCCATGGCACAATAGAGAGGCCTTTTAAACCAAGAAAGGCAGCACAGAGGAATATGAAAGAAAAGTTAAAGAGGACATGTTTATTTCTATAAAAACAGACAATAGAATAAAGTAGAAACTTCTTAAATTGATTTCTTGTGGGAAGAAACTCAATATGAGATTCACAGAAGTTGGAGTAATTTTCTCTGAGCATAGTTTGTATTGTATAGTTTTGACATCTGGAGTTTTGTAAGTATTCTGCAGACTTAGAAGAGCAAAGACACAAAGAAAAGGTGACTTGTTTCACCAAAATAGTTATCCTTAGTGGAGTAGAACAGTGTGAGGGTTTACTGGAGCATGTTTAATGAATATCCTTATAAGCTTGGAGAAAGAGATGAAGGGGAAAAAAAGCAAACAAAACCAAAAACTACAGACAAACATTGGGATTGAGGAGGTGTGTGTCACTGATACCTTAGCCTAAAATGAAGACATTTCAAGACCTTCTTTGTAGAAGTCACTAACCTGAAATCCAGAAGGTGTTTATGTTCTTAAGCCAAACAGAATGTTTAACCTGACCCCAATAAGCAAAGAGTAGGAAAGCAAAATTCTGAGAATTTTTTATTTAAAAAAAGAAAGAAGGAAAGAAAAGAAAAAAGCCTATATGTTGGGTGCAGTGTACTCTCTGCTGCTGCACCACCTCGGGTCAGAGCACTGCCATGCTGGGCACTGGGTGGCCGGGGGACAAAATGGGGGAGGGTAGAATGACCTATACCCTTCCAGAATTTCTGTGCTCTGGGCAGTGCAAGTATAGGTGTCTGCCTGCATACTCCGCTTCGCCAGGGCACATCTGGGTCCCAGTCTGTGGGTGTGGGGCAGAGAAAACAAGACAGCTGCATGGGGTCCCTTGGCCTCCCAAAAGCCAGGAATGTAGGTTCCTGCCTCTGCACATCACAGGCAAAGCTGGATGTCTCAGAGAGGCTGAGAATGAGGGGAGAAGAGGGTAGGGAAAGAAACACCAGCGTGGCTGTCCTGTGCTAGAGGCAGGCAGAAGAGTCACTGGTCTGGGTCTCACTGCTGTAGATGCAGTGGCTGCACGATGAGTTAGTTGAAAGGAGACAATGTATAATCCTAAAATGTTTTATTGTAGGAGAAAGAGAGAGAAGATAGGGAAACAGAGGCTGGCCATAGCCACGTGCGGCCATGGCCACGTGGAGAGAGAAAGAAAGGAGACGAAGGAGAGGAGAGGAGAAGGGGAAAAGAAGAGAAGGGAAGAGAGAAAGAAAGGAAGAGAGGAAGAAGAGAGAGAGCAAGAGAGGAAGAAGGGAAGAAGAGAGGGGGAGGGCAAGAGAGAGAGGAGGGGGCAAACCACCCTTTTATGGTGGGGCTGGGCTGTCTGTGGGGTTGGGCTACCTGTCTGTTGGGTGGGGCATACCTGGCTGTGGTCAGATGACTGGGGGTAGGGTCCAACTAGAATGCTGGGAGATTGGGGCATTGTCTACATGATAGCACACATCTCTCCTGTGGAGGGTTGTAGGAGGTTGTGACTGAAACAGGAGCCAGGGACCCAGGAGGCGTGGCCAAACACTTTCCGCCCCATGCAGGCAGAAATTGCAACCCACCAGATCTCTGGAGTTCCAGACCAGTTTCTCAACCAGGACCAGGTTGCCTGAACAGACCACTGCCCTACACCTATACGTTTTTAATGATATCAGAAGTAGAAAGGACCAAGCAAGTCTGATGAACAGTTGAGATGATGCTAAAGAGACCATGGAGTGGAAGAATATGGCAGAGAACCATTATAAAGGCCACTATACAGGCATTGAAGACATTGAAATACAGAGCCAATCAATATAAAATGTTGGGTAATTGAAAACTAAACCTAAATATGACTATCTTCTCACATTTGTACTCCTTAACATCAAACAGAATTGGACATAGGGTAAAATTCACTTTGTACATTTCTACATATACACACGCATCAAATTTGAAAGGTACTGTCAAGATTACTTTTTATTTTCAAAGTTAATATTGTCCTAGGAAACCTTGGAAACACAGAAAAGTTATAAAAAGATGAATCAGAAGATGATAGGGAAGAGTTTAAAGTGTTTTGAAGTTTGTTGATAAGGAATCAAATTACTCACAACAATAAAAGGAAAAGAGGACAGACGTAGAGGCTCACAGCCATTCATTGAACTGAGTACATGGTCCCCAATGAAGGAGTTAGAGAAAGGACCAAAGGAGCTGAAGGGTTTGCAGCCCCTTAGGATGAACAACAATTACTAACTAGTACCCTCAGAGCTCCCGGGGACCCAATCACCAATCAAGGACTATACAGGGTGGGACTGAATGTTCTGGTAGCATGTGTATAGTAGAGGATTGCAAATTCGATCATCAATAGGAGGAAAGGACCTCGGCCTTGTGAAGATTTTGTGCCCCAGTGTAGGGGAATGCCAGGGCCAGTAAGTGGGAGAGGGTGGGGTGGCAGGCATGGGGAGGGGGGAGGCAAAAGGGGTTTATTCTTGTTGTTTTTTGGAGGGGAACCTGGGAAAGGAAAAATTTACATGTAAATAAAGAAAATATCTAATATAAAAAAAAAAAAGAGGACAGACAGACAGACAGAAATATTGATCTATCAATAGTGAATTGCCTGCATCTGGCAA
This sequence comes from Montemys delectorum, assembly GCA_019843815.1. NCBI lineage: Eukaryota > Metazoa > Chordata > Mammalia > Rodentia > Muridae > Montemys > Montemys delectorum. Next base: position 36,911 of record JADRCD010206808.1, read on the forward strand.
CCTTGTACTTCATTCACTACATTTTCCTTCCAGAAAGTGATCTCTGCTCTGAAGGATGAGAAATGCTTTGCTGATAACCAATCTCATTAGGTAGATAGATCAATACGTATGTAAAGTCAAGTGGCTTGCTGGCACAGACCTGCGTGACCTTATTTTTACTTTGATGTATTAAGATTTGCCCTGGACTGTTCGGTGGAGCACTTTGACAGTGACCAAGAAAGCTCTGCAAATATGCAGATATAGCCATTGTTCACTTGCATGCGTACTAAGGTTGGAAGGGGTGGGGCACAGCATTTTCCATAGAGATTCAAAGCTGAAAAGGATTTGATTGAGAAAAAAAAAAGACAAAAAACAAACAAACAAGCCAGAATACACTCCAAAGATTCAACATGCCTCCTTACATGAGAGGTTCCTTTCCCTGGAGCTATTTACTTACAACAGCAGGATCTCACTGTGTGGGGCATGAATGTAAAAGACCACCGGAAAACGCAGATATTTACATTACAATTCATAGCAACAGCAAAGGTGCAGTTATATAGCAGTTACGGAGATAATTTTATTCTTGGGGTTCAGGACAACATAAGGAACTGCATTAAGAAGGCTGGGAACCACTGACCTACCTGCAGGTTCCTCCCCTACTCGTTCTGCCTCTGCTGAGGCAGATGTGGTCAAAACTGCCATAGACCATGTACAGGGACTGCATCACAGTTCACAGGTAGGAAACAATGCACAAAACAAAAAGGCTTGTTCCCACTCCTACCAATTTCAACTGGCATGTTTATAAAGAAACAATTAAGCCGTAAACACACAGCTTGCTGGCTCTTTCAACTGTACGGATTTAATATAGCAAATGATCATTCATAGTGGATAAAGAGAGCTGGGTGAGGTTAGTCCACTGGCCTTTCTTTTAGCAGAGAGAAACATAAATGGTGGCTGCGATGGGGATGCATTTGTTAGAGGCGTAACCGTGATTGTAGATTTAGCCACAGATGAAGAGCCACACAATGACAAATGGGATTGGCCATCTAACTGGAGAAACAATTTGGTTGTCATTAATGTTCCTGTAGGGAGGAAACAAAAGCTACATCCACACTTTTCTGCAGCTAGAGCTCTCCACTCCTTCCCAGCTGTTATCTACACTTGCTGTTATGTAGCAAGTGTTTCTGCTGTAAAAATATGCATGCAGGGATTACAGCTTTTCAGAAACCAATGAATTGCAAAGACAGCCACTTCCTATTTATAAACCACTTTCCTAACATCATTAAAAGCTGCTGGTCTCCTGTAAAAAGATTTGAGTCATAAAACCTACATCATGCAGTAAAGGTGGTCCCTCCATTCTGAGAGCTTTACAGTGGCTACACACTCAGGCCACCTCAGTAAAGGTCACACTACAGATGGAACCCACTACACCAGGACTGCATTTTGGACTCTAGGGTGCTCCTGGCCTTTAGGGGACACTGGACTGAACCAGCATTTGCACATTTTTCACACTAAACTGGAATCTTATTGCATATAACACCTCATAGCCAGAAAGAGTTGTTTTCAATCTCAACCCACAGGCTGAGGTTATGTTATAATTTCTCCTCATAACTGTTCTTGTCTGTACACATGAAAGCTCATGCACAACTGAACTACTTTGTAATAATTTTTATTTTTTGCTGTTTCATGGTACTTTGCTAACTATCTTTTTATTTATTTGATAATGCAATATAATGATATTATTTCTCCCTTTCCTTCCATCCCTCTAAACCCTTCTTTTTGTTCTTTCAAGTTCATAGCCTCTACTTTTTCATTAATTATTGTTGCACATCTGTACTTATATACATTTCTAAATGCATAAATACTACCTGCTGATGCTTTTAAGGTTGTTTCCTTTGTAAACTTATCAGAGGAAAAGACACAAAAGCATTCCTGTCAGAGGCAGTGAGAGTGTTTTTAACAGACAGAAATGGTTTCCTATGCAGTGTGTCCCATTCCTTAAATGACGTGTGAGTTGTCTCATTTGAGTACTGCTTTGCTGTGTGTCACTGATGGACACCAAGAACTAGTCAAGTGATTTGGCTGACATACATAAAAAGTGACCAAATAGATGATCTCCACTCACCAGGGAGCACACACCTTGGAGCTGCCAGTTGACAGGGTCCAAGAGAGAACATTCAGGTTAGGAGTCAAAAGCCGCCCAGCCAGATAGACTATATGCAGGTCTCTCCTCTTAGATACAGACAAGAGGAATTAGCAGCTTTGTTGGATAATGCAGCTGATGAAAAATTACCTTACAAGACTGGACTTCACTAGGAAAAAGCCTTGAGATCCCAGGAACCACCATCATGCTTTAAAGTGAGAGAGTATTAGGAAGAACAGTAGAGTCTACTATAGGTAACATGAATGGGGCCTTCAGGAAGGGAGCCTGCTATAAAGAAAAAAAAAAAAACAAATGGGCAAAAAGCTGGTAGGATTAAAAAAAAGGCACACAAAAATACACTGAATCTGTTTTGTGTTTGTCAAGTACTTCTCTATAACCTGGAGAGGAACGTTGTTGAGAGAGATAATTTAAAGTTAGAGAAATAGTTGTCATAGACAGGATAATGGGAATTGTCCATAAGAGAGACATCAGAGGAAATTACTCCCAATAAAGGAACATGCTTGGCTTTCATATTCTTTCAGGCAGTTCCACACCAAGTGATTTAGTTCTACATAGTATACGCCTTGTATAGCAGTTTTTTCTGAGATTGAAACTTTCCATCTCCCAGGGAAACTCCTTAAAACAGAAAGTAAACAACTCAAAATAGCTGCTGGAAGTCCCTGAAACTTATCAAATTCACTAGAACAGTCTCTCCCAATAGGAAAGAAGAAAGACTGCTGATAGTCACCCACTGACAAGATCAGTTGCAAAAAGATTCTGATAAGAAGCTGAAAAGGAGACTTGAGACAAGCCAGGTTGTAAACAAGAAGTGGATGTTAGCCAAGCATCCTGAAAGGAACAGGAGCCAGCTGAGCTGCCTGGAATGAAGTAAAACCAGCTTGAAAGAGGTTAAGACCAACTAAATCACCTATAAAGGACACTCTCCTACCAGTTGAGCTGCCTGCAGGTTATGCAACATGCTCCAGATTCCCAGCTTTTCTGAGCTGTTGCACATGTTGGGTGGGCTTTGGTGATGAATCTGTCTTTGAGTCATTTCCCTTTTTGTAAGTAATGCCTCATCTAAATTTCTATACATAATCCCAATAAAACTCATTGGTTCACCAAGATGGACTTTGGTAGTATCTGTACTTAAGTCTATCTTGGGATCCTTACCTGGAAAAAGTAGATTTTTATGTTCTGGATATTCCCACAAAAAAAATCTGACCTACAGCAATATGCAACAATGACGATAGAGGAGCCAGCAATGTGCAGGACTATGGAGTTGTACAAAGTATACCATGCAACAGCTTCCTTACTTTCCACACTAGCTATCAGGCTACAGGGACTGAGTCTTGATTTCTTCAGGGTGTAGGGTATGTCCTCCTTAGAGAGATTCTCGGCATCTTCCAGGGGCAGGCACATCTCCTTGGCATATATGCCATCTCTTTGGCAGTCCCCTGCATGTAGGACCCTTCAGTAGCTAAAGAGACGTCATATATGGCTCAGTTTTTACATAGGAATGGGATGTACCTTCTTTCTTGCCACAGGAAACTAGTCTCCATCAACATTTTCTGGATTGATTTTCCTCCTTCCCCTGCTTGCATACCACAGGTCAATGTCAGAGTGCCCAGGTTGGTAAATATAAAAGTGATGATGTAAAAATCATTTGCTTATCAAAGTTATTTGATAATTTAGTTTTGGAAATTGTAAAAATATCTGTGATAATCACCTGAACTTTTTACCATCTAAGATTATTTCTACCATCTAATTATTTCTTCAATAATTAGACATAATTTTGCTCATTCACTTCCAAAAACCAAATCTTTTCACCTTTTTCCCAAAATTTTATTAGAAAATTTAAATTTACATAATGAGAACTAATATAAGATGAAAGGCCTCAAAATGAAAGCGAAACATAATGGAAACAGTTAATTATGTAGAAATGTGCAAAACCAGAATGTCACAAGGTTGTTGGTAACATTACTAATTAGAAGAGGAAATAAATATGGAAGTAAATGAACAGCAATTCCTAACAGAGTATAATCAGGGATTTAAGATTTCTCATAGATGGTCAGAGGCTACTCCAATCAATCACCTCATTTTGGGGTTTTAAATAAAGAATAGATAGCAATTACTGAGACTTAATTATAGGGTAATTTTCTGCTGAAAGTAATTTTTCCCCACTAATGGGCCCCTTTCTAGTTTCCTGGCATCTGCCACGACTTGCTTCCACATAGATGCACATATATAAAATGTTAGTTAGGATCCACTTACGGGAGCAAATATGGGGTGCTGGTCCCACTGAACCTGGGTTATATCACTCAACCTATCTTCCATCCATTTCCTAAAGTTGTATAAATCTCACTGTTTATATACCTCATTTTTATTACCCATTAATCAGTTGATGAATATCTAGACTGTTTCCATACCCTTGTTATTATAAATAGAACAGCTGTAAATATAGATAAGTCAGTATATTTGTGATAGGATATAGAAATCTTAGTGTATACCCAGGAGTGAGTAGGTGACTACTATGGTAGTTCTATTTTTGGCTTATTGAGAAACTGCAAACTGATCTCCACAGTTGCAGCACCAGTTAGCACATCTACCAGTGAAGGAGCCCCATGTTTCACACCTACTCTAACATTAGTTGTCATTTGTGTTCTCAATGAAAACCACTCTGATGGAGGTCAGAATCTCAGAAGAATTTAATTTGCAAATTCCTAAAAGCTAGTGATGTTGAACTGTTTACAATATTTGTTGGTTTTTGTATTTCCTCCTTTAAGAATTCAGCTCGTTTGCCCATTTTAAAATCAGCGATTTTTTTTTTGTTTTGTTTTCTTGATTTAGTTTGAGTTTGCTTTATATTTTGGAAATGAATTTCCTGTCACTTGTATGGTTGACAGAGTTTCTCTCATTCTGGAGGGTATATCCATTTGATTGAGTTTCCTTTGTTATGTAGAACTCTTAATTTTATAAGGTCTCATTTAAAATTGTAAAATTTAGTCTTTGACAATTTGATACACATAAAATGTATATTAGTATGGTTTAATTATTTTTTTACAATCTATTTTGAGCCTATTCTTTTCCTCCCACCCAACTCTTTCCAAATTCTCCTCACTTTCTTACCAATTCCATGTTCTTTGCTTCTTTCTCTCAAAAACAGGAAAAAAGAAAGAAAGAAAAGAAAAGAAAAACAGACAGATAAAAAGCTAATAGAATAAAAAAAGCACACAAAAACAAAAATATATGGAATCTGTTTTATGTTGGTCAAGTACTTCTGTGCATGGGACCTGTCCTGGAGTGTGGTTGATACACCCAGTGATCCTTCACTGGAAAAACTGATTATTCTTTTTCCCAGTGAGTATCAATCACAAATAGCTTCTCGTTTATGGGTGATACTTGTGTCTACTTCCTCTTCTCTCTGATAGGGTTTTTGTCTGTCTTGAAATTATTCAGGTCTTGTGCATGCTGCCAGAGTTTCTGTGAGTTAGTATGTGTATAAGCCATGCTGTGTCTGAAAGATACCATTTCCTTTGATCCATCTTAAAGTCTTTCTGCTTTGGCAGTCTTTCTGCCTTCTTTTCCTCACAGTTCCCTGAGCTATGAAGTGGGTGAAAGGTTTGATAAAAATACACCAACCATCAAGCTTCCGATTTCCGTTGGTACCTGGAGCAGATCCTCTGCCACAGGGCTCCATACTCAAATAGCTCCAGGAGGGAGCATTCCTCCTAATAGTATGGCCCAGCCTGTGAGCACAGATAGGGCCACCACTGCTACTCAGAGGAAGCTGACCAGAACCCTCAGTACACAGGAACAAGGAGCTGCCTGGGACAGGAGTCTTCCAGTCTCCAGTCTGCTCCCAGAGCTGATTCTGTGCCATCGAGCAACATACACAAATACTGCCAGGAGAAACCTGGTCTCCAAAGAGTGCCTACCCATCTGTGAGCACATCAAACACTGGTTACCCCAATATACCTTAAAAGCAAGACTCTGATTTAAAATCACATTTCATGATGATAATAGAGGACTTTAAGAAGGACATAAACAACTCTCTTAAAGAAATATAAAACAAAACAGGTAGAAGTCCTTAAAGAGAAAACACAAAAATCCCTTAAAGAATTACAGGAAAACACAACCAAACAGGTGAAGGAACTGAACAAAACCATCCAGGATCTAAAAATGGAAAAAGAAGCAATAAAGAAATTATAAAAGGAGATAACCTTGAAGAGAGAAAACCTAGGAAAGAGATCAGGAGTCACCAACAGAATACAAGAGATAGAAGAGAGCATCTCAGGTGCAAAAGATACCATAAAAAACATTGACACAACAGTCAAAGAAAATGCAAAAGATGAAAAGCTCCTCACCCAAAACATTCAGAAAATCCAAGACAAAGTGGTAAGACTAAATTTAAGGATAATAAGTATAGAAAAGTGAAGATTCCCAACTTAAAGGGCCAGTGAATATCTTAAACAAAATTATAGAAGAAAACTTCCCTAAGCTAAAGTAAGGGATGGGTGCCCGTGGACATACTAGAAACCTACAGAACTCCAAATAGATTGAACCAGAAAAGAAATTCCTCCTGTCACATAATAATCAAAACAGCATATGCACTAAACAAAGAAAGAATTTTAAAAGCAATAAGGGGAAAAAGTCAAGTAACATATAGAGGCATAGCTAGCAGAATTACACCAGACTTCTCACCAGAGACTATGAAAGCCAGAAGATCCTGGGCAGATGTCATACAGACCGTGAGAGAACACAAATAATAGCCCAAACTACTATACCCAGCAAAACTCTCAATTACCATAGATGGAGAAACCAAGATAGTCCATGACAAAACCAAATTTACACAATATCTTTCCTCACATCCAGCCCTACCAAGGATAATAGATGGAAAACGCTAACACAAGGAGGGAGAGAAACTACATCCTAGAAAAATCAAGAAAATAATCTTTCAACAAATCCAAAAGAAGATATCCACATAAACATAAAAATAACATCAAAAATAACAGGGAGCCACAATCACTAATCCTTAATATTTTTTAACATCAAAGGATGCAATTCCCCAATAAGAAGACATAGACTAACAGACTGGATACACAAACAAACCCAACGTTTTGCTGCATACGGGAAGTGCACATCAGTGTCAAAGACAGACACTACTTCAGAGTAAAGGGCTGGAAAACAGTTTTCCAAGCACATAGTCCCAAGAAACAAGCTGGAATAGCCATTCTAATATTGGATAAAATTGTCCTTCAACCAAAGTCATCAAAAAAGATCAGGAAGGACAATTCATACTCATCAAAGGAAAAATCTACCAAGAAGAACTCTCAGTTCTGAACATCTATGCCCCAAATACAAGGGCACCCACATTCATAAAAAAAACCTTTACTAAAGCACACATTGCACCTCACACAATAATTGTGGGGGACTTTAACACCCACTCTCATCAATGGACAGATCAAGGAAACATAAACTAAACAGAGACACAGTGAAACTAACAGAAGTTAAAAAACCAAATGGATTTAACAGATATCTCTAGAACATTTCATCCTAAAACAAAATATACCTTCTTCTCAGAATCTCATGGTACATTCTCCAAAACTGACTATATAATAGGTCATAAATCACACCTCAACAGATATAAGAAGATTGAAATAATCCAATGCCTCCTGTCAGATCATTATGGACTAAGGGTGGTCTTCAATAGCAACCAAAACAACAGAAAGCCCACGTACACATGGAAGCTGAACAATGCTCTACTCAATGATAACTTGGTCAAGGAATAAATAAAGAAATTAAAGACTTTTTAGAATTTAATGAAAATGAAGGTACAATATACAGAAACATGTGGGATACAATGAAAGCAGTGCTAAGAGGAAATTTCATAATTCTGATTGTCTCCAAAAAGAAACTGGAGAGAGCATTCACTAGCAGCTTAACAGCACACCTGAAAGCTCTAGAAAAAAGAAGCAAATACACCTGAGAGGAATAGACAATAGGAAATAGTCAAACTCAGGGCTGAAATCAATCAAGTAGAAACAAAAAGAACTATACAAAGAATCAACATTACCAGGACCTGGTTCTTTGAGAAAATCAACAAAATAGATAAACCCTTAGCCATACTAACCAGAGGGCACAGAAACAGGATCCAAATTAACAAAATCAGAAATGAAAATGGAGATATAACAACAGAAACTGTCGAAATTAAAACTTCATCAGATCCTAGTACAAAAGCCTATACTCAACACAACAGGAAAATCCAGGGGAAATGGACAATTTTCTAGACAGATATCAAATACCAAAGTTAAATCAGGATCACATAAACCATCTAAACAGTCCCATAACCCCTAAAGAAATATAGAAGTCATTAAAAGTCTCCCAAACAAAAAAAAAGTCCAGGACCAGATAGCTTTAGTGCAGTATTCTATTAGACCTTCAAAGAACACCTAATATTAATACTCTTCAAAGTACTCCACAAAATAGAAACAGAAGGAACATAACCTAATTCGTTCTATGAAGCTATAATTACACTGATGCCAAAGCCACACAAAGACTCAACAAAGAAAAAGAACTTCAGACCAATTTCCCTTATGAATATCAATGCAAAAATACTCATAAAATTCTTTACAACTGAATCCAAAAACACATCAAAACAATCCTTTACCACAGTCAAGTAGGCTTTACCTGAGGGATGCTGGGATGGTTCAATATATGGAAATCCATCAATATAATCCACTGCATAAAAAAACTCAAAGAAAAAAACCACATGATAATTTCATTAGATGCTGAAAAGCATTTGACAAAATTCAATATCCCTTCATGTTAAAAGTCTTGGAAAAATCAGAAATTCAAGGCCCAAACCTAAACATAGTAAAAGCAATATACAGCAAACCTGTAGCCAACATCAAACTACATGGAGATAAACTTGAAGCAATCCCACTAAAATCAGGGTCTAGACAAGGCTGCCCTCTCTCTCCCTATCTATTCAATGTAGTATTTGAAGTTCTAGCTAGAGCTATTAGACAACAAAAGGTCAAAGGATTACAAATTAGAAAGGAAGAAGTCAAACTATCACTATTTGGAGATGGTATGATAGTATAGTTATGTGGCCCCTAAGTCTCTTCCAGAGAACTCCTACAGCTGATAAACATCTTCAGCCAAGTGGCCAGATATAAAATTAACTCAAACAAATAAGTAACTTTACTATACTCAAAGGATAAACAGGCTGAGAAAGAAATTAGGGAAACAAAACCCTTTACAATAGTCACAAACAATGTAAAATATCTTGATATTACTCTAAACGAGCAAGTGAAAGATCTGTATAACAAGAACTTCAAGTATCTGAAGAAAGATATCAAAGAAGACCTCAGAAGATGGAAAGATTTCCCATGCTCATGGATTGGTAGGATTAATATAGTAAAAATGGCCATCTTGCCAAAAGCAATCTACAGATTCAATGTAATCCCCATCAAAATTCCAACTCAATTCTTCATAGAGTTGGAAAGAGTGATTCTAAAAATCATCTCGAATAACAAAAATCCCAGGATAGGGAAAACTATTCCCAACCATAAAAGAACCTCTGGGGGAATCAGCATCCCAGACCTCAAACTGCGCTCCCGAGCAATAGTGATTAAAACTGCATGGTATTGGTACAGTGACAGGCAGGTAGATCAATGGAATAGAAATGAAGATCCAGAAATGAACTCATATACCTTCAGTCACTTGATCTTTGACAAAGGAGCTAAAACTATCCAGTGGAAAAACAACATTTTTAACAAATGGTGCTGGTTCAAATGGTTGTAAGCATACAGAAGAATGCAAATCAATCCTTTCTTATCTCCTTATCCAAAGCTCAAGTCCAAGTGGAATAAGGACCTCCACATAAAACTAGATACAATGAAACTATTAAAAAGAAAGTGTGGAAGAGCCTCAATCACATGGGCACAGGGGAAAATTTCCTGAACAGAACACCTATAGCTTATGCTCTCAGATCAACAATTGACAAGTGGTTTCTCATAAAATTTCAAAGCTTCTGTAAGGGAAAGGACACTCTCAAAAGGACAAAATGGTGACCAACAGATTTAGAAAAGATATTTACCAATCCTACATCTGATAGAGGGCTAATATTTAATATATACAAAGAATTCAAGAAGTTAGACTCCAGGGGCTGGAGAGATGGCTCAGGGGTTAAGAGCACTGACTGCTCTTCCAAAGGTCCTGAGTTCAAATCCCAGCAACCATATGGTGGCTCACAACCATCCATAATGAGATCTGATGTCCTCTTCTGGAGTGTCTGAGAAGACAGCTACATTGTACTTACATATAATAAATAAATAACTCTTTAAAAAAATAAGAACTAAAAAATAAAAATAAAAATAAAAAGTTAGACTCCAGAGAACCAAATAATTCTATTAAAAATGAGGTACAAGCCGGGCGGTGGTGGCACATGTCCCAGTGCTTGGGAGGTAGAGGTAGGTGGATTTCTGAGTTCGAGGCTAGCCTGGTCTACAGAGTGAGTTCTAGGACAGCCAGGGCTACACAGAGAAACTCTGTCTTGAAAAACCAAAAAAAAAAAAAAAAAAAAAAAAAAAAATGAGTACAGAGCTAAACAAAATTTCTCAATCACAAAATATCAAATGGCTGAGAAGTACCTAAAGAGATGTTCACCCTCCTTAGGCATCATGGAAATGCAAATCAAAACAACCCTGAGATTCTACCTCACACCTGTCAGAATGGTTAAAATAAAAAACTAAGGTGACAGCAGATGCTGGCGAGGATATGGAGAAAGAGGAACACTCCTCCACTACTGGTGGGATTGCAGGTTGATACAACTACTCTGGAAATCAGTTTGGTTATTCCTCAGAAAATTGAACATAGTACTACTGAGGACCCAGCTACACCTCTCCTAGGCATATACACAAAAGGTGCTCCAATGTATAACAAAGACACATGGTCTACTTTGTTCATAACAGCCTTACTTATAATAGCCAGAGGCTGAAAAGAACCCAGATGTCCCTCAACAGAGGAATGGATACAGAAATTGTGGTACATTTACACAATGGAGTAATACTCAGCTATTTAAAAAATGAATTCATGAAATTCTTAGGGAAATGGATGGATCTGGAGAATATCATCCTGAGTGAGGTAACCCAATCACAAAAGAACACACATGGTATACACTCACTAGTATGTAGATATTAGCCCAGAAGCTCAGAATATCCAAGATATAATTCACAGACCAAAGGAAGCTCAAGAAGAAGGAAGACCAGAGTATGGATACTTCAGGCTTTCTTAGAAGGAGGAGCAAAATACCTATGGGAAGAGATACAGAGACAGGGTGTGGAGCAGAGACTGAAGGGATGACAATCCAGAGATTGCCCCACCTGGGGATCCATCCCATATACAGTCACCAAACCCACACACTATTGTGGATGCCAACAAGTGCTTGCTGACAGGAGACTGATATAGCTGTCTCCTCAGAGTCTCTATTAGTGTCTGGCAAATACAGAGGTGGATGTTCTCAGCCATCCATTGGACTGAACACAGGGTTCCCAATGAAGGAGCTAGAGAAAGGACCCAAGGAGCTGAAAGATTTTGCAACCCAGTAGGAGGAACAACAATATGAAGTAACCAATAATCCAAGAGTTCCCAGGGACTAAACCACCAACCAAAGAGTACACATGGAAGGACCTATGGCTCCAGCTGCATATGTAACAGAGGATGGCCTTGTTAGGTATCAATGGGAGGAGCCTCTCCTTGGTCCTGTGAAGCCTTGATGCCCCAGTATAGGGGAATGCCAGGACAGGGAAGAGGGAGTAGGTGGGTTGGTGAGCAGGGGATGTGATAGGGAGGTTTCAGAGTGAAAACTAGGAAAGGGGATAAGATTTGAAAAGTAAATAAAGAAAATACCTAGTAAAGAAATATATACCATCAAATCTGAGAACTCCAAAATCTCTTTGTACATTGTCCAGTCATGGGTCTTTGTGTTAATTATCATTTCCTAGAAGAAGCAGCTTTTCTAACAAGTGTTGAATGGTGTCCTGATTTATTGATACAGCAATATATCACTAGATGTTATTTTATTGCTCAATTCATTTAGCAAAATAACAGTAGTTTTCCCCTTCAGCCCATAACCTATCTGGTCTCATGTTCTTGGCCACTTTAGCAATGCCATGCATGGCTCCATCCCGTGGAGTTCATCTTAAACCCAATCAAAAAGTGGTTGCTTACTCTATGACATTTGTGCCAGTATTGCACCAGCGTAGTTTCCGGGCAGGTTACTGTTGTAGTTCTTAGAGTTTGTTTCTAGCTGTTGATACAGATGAATACTTTTTCTCCTCTAATAGTATCCATAGTGAACACTAGTCAGTGTGTGGGAAGCTACTAGTTGGAATGAGTTCTCCATGTCCAATGACATAGCTAACTTGTCTTCCGCAGTGGTAGGGCCTTACCACCAGGTTATGGAGAATAACCAATTTGGAACCATCTGTGATATTTAGTGGTCTGTAGGACCCCCTTGGCCAATTATAATCAAGATGAAATTTATTTCTGGCTCTGTGGTTACTATGTAGTACCATAACATGTCTAGCTGGGGCATTAACTCCCTTATTATGTGGTGACTCTATTGAAATATTTTTTCATATACATATATGTATATATATATATTAGATATATTATATACTATGTATTATTTAGTATATATATAATGTATCTAAAACATAAAATACATTATAATCTAGTACACAAAACATAAAATACATTATAATCTAGTACACACACATATTTATATATATGAAATGTCTATAGCCTTCATCTAAGCAATGGGAAGTACTAGGGTCTACTGGCAAGCTTTTAAAGAGGTAGATATGTATATAGCTTTTTAAAAGGCTGCTGTTAGTTGTCTGTCCCTATATTCACTCCTTTGTCCTGCTCTACTATGCCCTTCCCAATTCCCTCATGAATTCTCTTAGTCATTTCCCATTAATCTCTTTATAACACTATATTCTGTTCCATGCCCTAGGAAGATTCCCTTCTACCACCTTGTCCCTTGCTAGCTACCAAACTTCTGTGGCTATTACAGTTGATGTAACATGTACGCATATCTAAAGCTTTAAAATTAATGTCCACATATGAGAGAAAACAAGCATGTTTGTCTTCCTGGGTCTGGGTTACTTCTTCAGGATGGTTGTTTCTAGCTCCATCCATTTACCTGCAAATTCCATAGTTCCATTTTTTCTTAACAGTTTAATAGCATCCCATTGTGTAAACATATTTTTCTTATCTATTCATCAGCTGATAAACTTCTAGACTATTTCCAATTTCTTACTACTATAAATAGAGCAGCAACAAACATGTATGAGCAAGTGTCTCTACATTAAGATGTTGAGTATTTTGGGTATATGCCCAAGAGTGGTATATCTGAGTCTTGTGACAGATCAATTTTTGGCTTTTTGAGGAACCTCTACACTGGTTTCAGTAGGTCTGTAATAGTTTACATCCCCATCATTAATGTATAAGTGCCACTTCTCCAGCATCCTCTCTGGTATCTGCTGTCATTTGTTTTATTAATATTGCCCATTCTGGCTAGAGTATAATATACTCTCAAAGTTATTTTAATTTTCATTTCCCTGATGACTAATGAAACTAAATAATTTTTAAATGTTTTTCAGCCATTGCCATTCATCTTTTAAGAGATCTTTTTTTGGTTCTATACTTTTATTGAGTTTTTTTCTTGCTGTTTGGTTGTTTTGAGTTCTTGGGATATTCTAACACTAACACTATTATTGAAATTTTTATTTTCAATTGAAATTAAGTATTTTCCCCATTCTGTAGGATGCCCATTTGCTTGAGTGATGAGTCCTGTTAATTAACTGTTGGTCTTGATGTCTATATTGCTGGTATCTGTTCAGAAACTCCATTCCTATATCAATGAGTTCCAGGTTAGTCCTCACTTTCTGTTCCTTCAGATTCAGAGTATCTGGTCTTCCAGTGAGATCGTCTATCCATTTAGTGTTGAGTTTTGCATTGGATGATAAATACAAATATATTACCATTCTTCTCTAGGCAGCCACTCATTTTAACAGATGTCATTTGTTTAAGATGTTGTATTTTTTCTGGTATGTATTTTTGGTTTCTTTATCAAATATCAGTTGTTCATAGGTATATGATATTATGTCTTGGTCTTCAGTTCTATTATATTCATCAATATATCTGTTTTTATGCTAGCACAATGATATTTTTGTTACTATAACTCTTTAATATAACTAAAATTCAGGGATGGTGATACCTCCAGTGGTTATTTTATTATTCAGGGTTGTTTTAGCTGTCTGGGGTTTTTGTTTGTTTCTATGTGAAGTCTGAGATTGTTTTTCAATTTTTGTGAAGAATTGTTATTGGAATTTGTATAAGGATTTCATTGAATCTGTAGATTGATTTTTGGTAAGATGCCAGTTTTCACATTTTGACTTACTATGTTTTTCATTTCCAGCATTCCAGTCTGATCTTTTCCCAGCATTTTTATCTCCACAATGAAGTTTTCATATCACAAAACAGCAGCCTAGTTTCATTCATCTGTTCATTTTTGTTCTCTTGGGTCTCTTTCAAGAATTTATCTTCTTCTTTGAGTACTTTACACATTCTTCTATTCCTTTTTTCAAGTTCTTTTTCTGAGATGTCATCTAATTTAATTTAGCTGGAGGCTATTACTGTATGATTGATCATTTTAAGGCATTAGATTGCCTTAATTTTTTTGTGACTTGTGTTTTTTCATTGGAACTTGTCCATTTGGAGGTAGCTCGTGGAGTTAAATTTATTCAAACCTTACTCTATTTCAACAGCTGTTTATGTGGTTCTTGAAGTTCTAGTCTGTAGTTATCACCAGAATAACAGATGGAACTGGTGTCTCTCTCAAATGCTGTGTTCACTAGAGTGATAGGTCAAGCCTACAGACTATGCTGTACTCATCAGAACAATGGGCCAGACTGAAGTCACCAGTGTGTGTTGTGTTCAATGGGATGATATTTGAGGCTGGTGCCTCCAATGTTTATAGTTTTCATCTAAGCAATGGGAAGGACTAGAGTCTACTGGCAAGATTTGCTCACTGGGGTGCACAAATTATGTTTAAAAGCTGCAATTTTCTAATTTGTGAAAGAGATAGCAAGAACTTAATATAGCTATTGTAAGGATTTCTGCATAATTCTTGGGACAAGGTAGGTATTTGGTAATTCTGTCCCCTTAGAAAATCTTAAAGGAATATTTATGTATAGATAGGACATAAGTATAATAGAAGACAGGTATTAAACTTTCTAAGTGCATACATTCTAAGTGATTGTATATTTTAAATTTTAGTAAAAGAAGTTGAGTTGTTTGTCTGTATTTATATACATGTACACACACTGCAAGTATACCTGGTGGCTGGGGAGATTAGAAGAGGATGTCAGATTTTCCTGAACTAGAGTTAGAGATCATTATGAGAACCAAGCCTGGGTCCTCTACAAGAAGACCAGGTGATCCAAATTACTGAGACATCTCTCCAGCCCCTATTATTTTTATGTACAAGATAAACATGAAGATGTTTTTAAGAACACTCTTTAGTATATTTGACTAGCATTCTATTAGCAGATTGGGCTTAAGAACTCCAAGGAAAATTTTCATTCTGTCTAGAACAGCACCACTAAATAATTAATAATTGAAGAATTGCTTAAATAAGCTCCTGGAATTTTTATTCAGAATACAAATTTTCAGTTAAGAGTTGTAATTCTGACTTCGATGTATTGATTTAAAAAATGACATATCTTTAAATATTTTTTCTTATGCTTTTTATGACGCATGGTTTGATTCAAGATAATATTCTTTTAAATGAATATTTACTGGTGTAAATGATAACAAGATTTAACATTGAAAGCTATGTTCATGAAATGAAAACAACATATCCATACTACACATATACTGAATATTGGACTCAAATGACATTAACCAATTGCTTTAATTTAATAAGATATAGAAGCAGCTAAAGTGGAAAGTGGCATTACTGTATTAGAATAGCAATCTTGCATGTTCCTGAAAGAGGATGATGCTAAAATATGAAAATAATATGTAACCTAACAGTGGCATGATTTCTGCCTGCAGACAACTGAAACATATGTACAGACACAGAGACTGCCAACCTCACTAAACTGAAAATTAGATAAGCCTAAAAACAATAACAACACCTTCAAGGATTGAGATACATAGAAAGAACAGGTTGAAAACATAACACTTGAACACACCAGACATGTTATAAAAGGTGGATCTATTTTCAGACAAGATCAACTATGAATTTAGCTCAAAACAAACTGAACTGAGTTTAAAAGGTAGCTCACACGTAGTCTGTGCAGTGTTACTTGTATCGATGTTTTACACAGTTGGTGTGCTCTTCCCTGGGGAACACATTCTTCTAACTCTAATGTCAGCATTTCCGTCACCCTCTATGGCAATGTCAGCTAAGACTCAGGAGCAGGAGGGCTGTGAATATTCTTTCTGGGCTCCACTATTCTGCATGTAGATAGGTTGTGGTTTTCACCTTTAATGGTCTACATCACTTGCAAAGAAAGTTTCCCCGATAACACATGAAGACTACACTCATCTGTGAGTATAAGGACAAATATTTAGGACACATTTAGGTATTATGTTCATTTAATGGAGTGCCACTTGTACATTTTCCTTCAAGATCTACCTCATAGTTGTGTAGGTTTCTAGTACCAGGCATGATTTATTTCTTGTTGAATGGAACTTTTAATTAATTAATTGATTGATTTACTTTTACATCCACACAGTTTCTCCTTCCTTCTCTCCTTCTAGTTGTTTCTCACTCCCCTGCTTCTCCCCATCCACTCCTCCCTTTCTCTTCAAAACTAAAGAGGCTTCCAGTGGGTATCAACTAGCCTTAGCATAACAGGCTATAGTAAGAGTACACCAATTGCATCTTCTCCTATTTAGGGGAGACAAGGAAGCCCAGTAGGGGGAAAGGGTCCTAAAGGCAGACAACAGTGTCAGAGCAGGCCCCTGATCCTGTTGTTGGGAGTCTCACATGAAGACAAGGCTGCACAACTGTTACATATGTGCAGAGGATCTAGGTGTAGCCAATGCATGCTCTTTAGTTGGTGGTTCAGTCTCTGGGAACTCCTATAGCACAAATTAGCTGATACGGGATGGATTGTAAGTAAATACAATTAAAGAATTGTTGGTTATCAGCAAGGCATGTGTGCCTGAACACATAGGGTTATCTTGTCATGCTGCTTGTTGCTTTGGTTTGGGCATCACAGTTGGCTAGGACTGTTGGTTGGTTGGTTCTCTCATTAGGAAGCTACATGGAACCTTCTGCTATCATAAAATCTAGTCCCTAGCAGGCAGTTTTCTGGCCAGTTTCAATTCAGGGTCCATTGAGCTCCTGTAGAGAGTCATGGTATCTTCAACAATAAGTATATAAGTTCTACTTCTAGGGAAGCAACAATGACAGTGACAACAGCCCACAATGTTTTGGGAGTCTCTTCTATTATCCTGACCAACAACTCAAAACAAATCTTTTCAAACCTGATGTTGCAGTTTTGTTCAATGGAGTAGGGTTATTGGAGGGAACACTGGAATTTTTGTTTAAACTATGTATGTAAATTTATATATCAACCTGTGGATATTATGTTTTTAAGGTAGATAGTTGAGAGTATGATTCTTTATAACTTTTTCCGATAGTATATATATTTTTATCTACAAGTCTATGAGAATAGGTTTTGTTTGTGTTTAAACATTAATTCTTTTAGAGTCCACAGTAACGTCTGATAATACTAAGCACCAACAGAAGGTGATTTATTTTAAATGGTGTTCACATGAGGAAGGATGTGATCTCAAAGGCAATTGTAGTACACCTCTATAGTTCCTTGTGGGGAAATGAGTGGCTGTTTCAATGCAACTGGACTCGGAGACCCCACATTTTCAGAAGTACTTGTATGGACTTTGTAAATTTTGTGTAAGTCACTTAAATCTTGCCATCTATCAAGTTATTTGGAATATGGCCAAACTGAACAATCTGCAGCCCAGAGAGTAAGAGATCACAGTGCCCAACTGCAAAACAGAACGCTGTGGGAGGGCTCTGTGGCTCTCCTGCTACTCTACTCGGGCCTTTGGTGAGTAATGTCTATTGATGTTATTAAAGTCTTCTTTGAACTAGTTTCACAGTGTAAACTAGTCTGGAGTTAGAATTTTTAACTGTTTGAGTGACAGTCAAAATAACTCTCATGTGGCTATTCCTTAATAACTATGATATTGAGAGACAAGAGTAACCTAAAAATTTTCGAACGGAGAATGTCAATCAGGAGAATTTGGGAATGTGCACAAATCCTCTTGGCTCCTGTAACCCGTGTCTAAGCATGATTGAGCTTTGCGTGCCAGGCTGATGTTTTCCCCACCCTCCATTTTCAGCTATTAATCTCATTATGCATTTTGGTCTTGACACTAAATGACTCAAAATTTAGCAAAACATTACCCAGACTCTAGAAACACAGAGTCTTTGTTTCCTTGTGTGAAAGCATGTAGAAGTGAAATAGAATTATAACCTCTTTGTGGAGTGGCTGTAGGGCTGTGATGCTCTTGTAGAGCTATAGATGTGGATACATGAGGTATACTTATGACACTGTAGTGCTCCCACCTGCCCACAGTTGGCATTTCAGTGGCATCTCCTTCTGCACCTGTGCTATACATCCTAGGTAGGAGAGTCTCACTCGCTTTGTTCACTGCTTTCTCATTAGCCCATGTAGACCCCTGTGTGGGAACAGCTCCTTTGTTGTCTGTCCTACCTTTCACCATCCTCCCACTTTTTTCTAAATATTGAAAGCTTGGTTATTTCAGGTGGCCTTTTTTTTACCTTGTTCAACAAAATTTACTAAAATGATAGGATATTGAAAGTAAAAAAAAAATGGTGTGGTGGTGTGCATGCCTTAATTCTAGTACCCAGGAGACAGAAGCAGGCAGATCTCTGAGTTTGATGTCAGTCTGGTCTACATAGGGAGTTCTAAGCCAGCCAAGCCTACCATGTCTCAAAATAAAAATTTCCACCACCATCAACAAAAACAGAAAACAAAAAACAAAAAACAAAACCCAACAACAACAACAAAAGAAAAGATGCAGAAAGTAAACTGTTGGTATATAGAGAGTCTATTATTGGCAAAAAGAAAGAAAATAAGATATGGGAACCAAGGTTCTCCATTCATTCATTCTCTCATTCATTTAATTCTGTTATTTAACAAGTATATATTGAATATCTATTACAGTGACTAAGACAGAGTCCTTCCTCTCTCTAAGTCTTATATTTCAGTGATGACTGGGATTCAGAAAACACATATGAATATAGTAATTAATATCATAATTTCATAAAGACAATGGAAGAATGTAGCCATTAAGAGGTATGGCTTGACTAATGTGTTGATTTATAAGGCAGTCCTGACTGATGGTGGAGGCTTACTTCAGTGACAGGGAGCTTGTCACTTGAAGGCCAGGACTTAGGAAGTCATTTAGGCCATTAAAGAAAATGGTCTGCAAGCAAGTGTGGCTCTTGTGCCACAAACCACAAACATAAGCTCTCTTGAGGTGGCTGACTTGATGTTTCTATTAGTAGAGGCCTTTGGCAGGAAGCCTATGGCACATGTGTGTTTCTAAGGAGGCACAGGAGCCTATTGGACCCTGCCTCTGAGGTTAGAGTGGTAGGGCCTGGCTGATCCAGGAACCTGCATGATGCATCATCTCCTGTGTGAGATGCAGAAACAGTGAAAGAAATCCAAATGTATCCCACATCAGGGGAAGTTGGGAGTGCTATATTATATTTACTCATAAGAATACTTTAGAACAACAGCTATTGATAGGACAAAAATGAAAATAAAATATGTCATAAAGGGAGTTTAATAAATTTTATCACAGTCACACAAAGGAAAACAAGGTAACAAATGTAATTTATATGCAAATATATCCATAATATATTTTTTAAAAATATTTTTATCCAATGGCAAACTAATCCCTCTGAAAACATGAGCATAAATTAGCATTTCCTCCTTCAGGTTGTTTGTGTCAGGTACTTTGTTATCAATAGGGGTAAAATCAACTAATACAGAAAAATCCAGTCTGTGAAATAAGGCAAATATATTCATGCTAAACAGAAAGAAAAGAATTTGCAGCCACAAACTGTGTGAGTGTTCTCTTTTAGCATTGGCAAAAGCAAAACTATTATTTTTTTATTCTTTTTTTTTTAATTCATCTTTTTTACTACAGGAAAAATCCATAGTCCCTGTAAGCAAAATATAAGCAAAAAAGAAAATAGCATGATTGGACAACCAGAAAACTCACTGCCTTTCAACTAACCAGTATATTCTTTGTTCCCCCCCAAAACATGAGTATATCAAAAGGCCAGTTAGTATTGCCTCTTTCGCCCTCTCTCTCTATCTCCTTCCCTCCCTCCCCATTTCTGTCTTTCACACACATGTATGCACACACACTCTCCTCTTTTTTATGCACACACATAGAAATCAGGCAAATGTATATTTTTGTCACTTTTAGACAATTGATATTTGTGTAATGCACAGTAGTACCTGAATTTGCAAAGAAAAGCTGGAAGATGGGAGAACATCTGTTTTGCAAATCACCCAAGCTTTAGCTCCAGTGCTCCTGATTATCAGTCTAGTTTCATGACCCCCAACACCTGGAATACAAATATTTTTGAAGAATCTCATGCTAGCCTCATTCCTTCCTCTGTAGATATGGGACTCTAGATTCCAGTTCACTCTGAATCCACCACATATTGTTACTGCCATGAGACCACTTCCTTTTGGATTGAATGCCAGCAAACACTTCTCTCAATATGCTGTTGTGTTTTCCCCTATTATTATCAATTCTGGAATGTAAAATAGGAGTCACAATTACACCCTAAATAAAGTGCAGCATCTCTAATCAATGAGGAAAAGTTAGACCATCTTCACTTGAGTATTTTGGCTTAGAAAATAGTAAAATTCATAGTAGATAATTTTCCTTAAAATATGACTGTAAGTTATATAGGAATTATCTTTTAATCTTATGAGCTGATTATTTAGGCCCTTATATAAATTAGTCTGCTGAACTCGATTATTTCACTAATTTCAAACAACAACAAAACTCCTTTCCTGTTTAGCACTTCATAATTAGACTTGTCTTTACTGGAGTATATTTGCTTTGCACCAGCTTGTCTCATTTTCCTCAAATCTCAGCCAAGGTTTCTGTTATTGTTATTCCACCATTGCATGTGCATATTAAGAGCCTTCGTGGTTTGAGATTTTTGACCTATGGATCTGAGATGAGACTGGAGAGTCTGAATCCTTATTAGACACCTCAGAGGTGATGATGCGTTATTAAATTTGGAAATGATTGCTTATAGCCCTTCCACTCCCATGTAGCAACATGAGTTTTGCTGCCCATCTGTTAGTGTTCTTTCATCAAAAGCACTGCTTTCCTGGCACAGTTAGAACCCCAGAGAACTTTCTATATCCTTAAGGTTTAATATTTCCTCACTGTGGGAAGAATAGCAATCCCATTATCAGTTTTTTTTAAGGTTGGAACTAAAGCTTCCCACAAAAACTCAAAATGTACACTATCTTCTCACTAAAATATTCAGACCCTTATATAAAATAAAATTAATAAAATATACTAAAATTTGGATAACAAAAAGATTAATGAATATTCAAACTTAATAAATTCTTGGTGGCTCCCTGCTAGCAGAGGGCCTGCCTCCAGGATGGGCTCCAGCCCCAGGAATCAGGCTGGACCAGCTGGGAGGCATAGGCCTCAGGAATTGCAGGGGAGTCGCAGGACTGCAGGGACAGGATCCTCTCAGCTTCTGAGTGACAGAGCTGGATCAGTGACCATCTCTGCCCCCTGCTAGCGAAGGGCCTGCCTCCAGCACAAGCTTCAGCCCAGGACTCAGGTGAGATCCACCATTTTCTCTCTGGTGTCTTGCTAAGGCAGGACCAGCTGGGAGGCATAGGCCTCAGGAATTGCAGGGGAGTCGCAGGACTGCAGGGATAGGATCCTCTAAGCTTCCGAGTGACAGAGCTGGATCAGCAAACCATCTCTGCCCCCTTTCTGCTAGGGGAGGGCTTCCCTCCAGGGCGGGCTTCAGCCCAAGGACTCAAGTGAGATCCGCCATTTTCTCTCTGGTGAGTTTCTAAGGCGGGACCAGCTGAGAGGCACAGGCCTCAGGAATCGAAGGGGAGTTGCAGGGCGGCAAGGACAAGTCAAGCTCTAGTGAGAGACACCAAGAACTTCTAACACCAGAGATCAAGAGATGGTGAAAGGCAAACGCAAGAATCCTACCAACAGAAACCAAG
>JADRCD010206809.1:0-22367 GCA_019843815.1 Montemys delectorum
ACACACACACACACACACACACACACACACACACACACACATTCTAAAGCCTGAATTTTTTTGTGATCTCCTAAGAAATGGCCCCTTTCTTTAAGTTGTTGGACCATCCAACCTTTAGCTTTTGATCTGCCTGATTGTACAAGGTAAAAGCTCAAACTCATACCTTATCAACTCTAAACTCCAAACCTACACAGTTCTCTTCTGTTTAAACTGAACTTTAGCAATGGCTTTAAAATGTCTCTACTGATATCTCACTGGCTCAAACCATAAACTAACAGAAGGAGCTTCTTAGCCACGTTTCCAGATATAGTCTGTCACTAAGAAAGGAGGCTAGATATTGGAAAATAATTTAGAATATGCTACCTTGTTACCCAGTCTTAAACAGGTAGTCCTAGTGCTTTTCAAGTACAGTCTGTAGAAGAGACCTCCAGAAAAGTCTAAAGGCTTGGCAGTCCTGTCCAGAGGCCTTGGTATCCTGATCCAAGGGCTGCATATAGATCCACTGGCATTTCACTGAGTGTCTTCAGAATAGAACGACCAAGGGAAGAAAGACAAAGGGGGGTAAGTTCAAATAGGTTCGAATAAGTTCAAATTTATTAAAATGCATGGAAATTTTAGTATTGTAAGCAGCTTGGCACAGATGAACAGAAGTCCCTAGAAGTCAGTTCATAGCCTATTGTAGAAACATACCCATCAGCCCCACAAACACATACGTTCCTATACCCTGCTACCCATTTACCTTCAACACACACAGCATAAAACCATAGTCTTGCAAGCTCACAGTGAGAATTTCTCATGCTGATGCTGTGAGTTCACAGAATGGGACCTGGGGACAACAGCTCTTGTTTGAGAAATACTGCTATTTTATAAAAGATGATGTACACACACCAATCATCAAGCACATGTAGAAATTCTGTTACCCAGGACTTTAAGTACAAAGCATGGAGTACATGAGGAGAAAGAAGCATT
Source organism: Montemys delectorum (assembly GCA_019843815.1). Lineage (NCBI taxonomy): Eukaryota > Metazoa > Chordata > Mammalia > Rodentia > Muridae > Montemys > Montemys delectorum. Next base: position 970 of record JADRCD010206809.1, read on the forward strand.
TCCCTGCTTGGTCCTCCATCCCTGAAGGTGGTCGATGTGAATAAAATTATTTGACCTTTGCTTTAAAAGCTGCTTTGGGAATCTGGGGATTTGAGACAGCCCTGTGCAGACCTGGCGAATCAGCTAATCTGACTGCCGCTTGGCTTGTTACTGTGTCCAGGAACAATTTATTTCTCAAATATGCAATCTCTCTCTACATACTAGATCAGTTAATGATAGGCAAAAATATAATTTAAAACATCCATTAAATGCAATGGTCAGAAAACTTTGGATTGTGCCAATAAATACAAAGACAATTTTAAAAAGCCTAATTCCTTTCAGCAAGAAGGTAAAGTCAATTGTTTCATTTTAATTACAAATTGTGAAAAATTCGCTCTTTCCAGTCCAGGTAGCCAGTTATTTTATTTTTCTCCTTTTCTCTATCATTATAACCAAGGACTCTTCATATTCCATACCCTAGGTCTATAACATGACAGAGCCTCCCTCTGCCTGGATCCCTGCATGCCCCTATGAAGAAGAGCTCTGGAGACCGATGAGGGACATACCACAGGAAAGACACAACTTTGGTGTGCTCTGTAGTGAGGTTGTCTGTTATCACAGCGCACTTGAGCAAGTCCTGACGGAAACACGGAGTAAGCAATTGCACATCCACTGATAGCCTGCCTTGTGAATTAAAAATGGAGCAATCACAACCCTTCAAAACTCTGTTTTTCAAAAGCTCTGGAAGCCAGAGTTGTGTTTCCTGATAACTCTTTTATGGAAGCGTAATTCCAGCTCTGCTCTTTTAAGTTCCTGAAGGGCTTCTGAATCGTGCAACTCTGCAGCATTTGGTGGTTCATCAACCAAGTCTACAAAAATGCTTTTGTTCATTTGTTTATATCCAGTTCTTTTCAGCTTCGCCCTACATAGAGACTCAGAGTGTAGAAGCTCCTCTCAGTGGCTGGCCTGTTGGGTTTTCTTGTAGGGCCCTGAATTGCTACAGGCTAGATCTTTGACAGAGTAAATTAAAGTAATTTAGGAAGAATACAATTCATAGACTTTGTTTTCCGAATCGTAACACATATTGTGCCGATGTGTTTCAATTATGAGCCCAACTGTAAAATGTTAACCAGGCAAATTTGGAAAACTGGGAACAGTATTGAATTGGAATATTTCTTGGAATAATGAGTTGATGGGAGCTCATGTCAAACTGCTGAGAGAAGGGCTCCTAATGGCCTCAGGGGTCACAATCGGATGCACCGAAGGGTGCTCTCTAATTTCTTGTTCTTCCTAGAGCCTGAGACCAGAAGCTCTCCTTTGAGAAAGCAGTAATAAAGGGTGAGCATCTACATGTTTGGTTTCCAGAGTACCTGTCTGTCTTATAGATGAGACAACCGAGCTTGAGCACAGCTCAGGGAGCGGGGCGAGTCCCAACCTAGGACTTCAACTGTATCCTCACATGGCAATCCTCAGCTGCACATAAATGGGTCCATATCTTATAACATTTTGGTGGGAGGTTCTAATGAAAATTGATATTATTTTTATTGTTAAGTGAATGTAGTCATCATTTGTGTAAATGGGTGCATGAGCCCACAGTCCTGGTAAGCAAGATGTAAAGATTTGGAGGGAGTTCTGCTTTTATTATGGAAGAAACGATAAAGCAGATCCATAAGACAGAATGTCAAACCCAAACCCAAACGCGCAGTCAGTCATAAATGCTGGGGAAGTGTTGTAACACTAAAAAGTTACACCAGCAACTTACTGGAAGGGCACAGTGGAAAACAGCTCTTCATTCTGCTCTCCATATAGATTTTTCTCTGAAATGATATTTATTAATGTCATTTTTTAAAGATTTATTTATTTTTTATGCATGAGTACACTGTTGCTGTCTTCAGACATACCAGAAGAGGGCATCTGATCCCACTACAGATGGCTGTGAGTCATCATGTGGTTGCTGGGAATTGAACTCAGGACCTCTGGAAGAGCAGTCATTGCTCTTAACCGCTGAGCCACTTCTCCAGCCCTCATTGATGTTTTTACCTTTACTTTTAAAAGAGAAACAGAGACTAAGACTCTAATGCACAGCACTTCTATTTTATTCTACCTTTGAAATTAATTTAAAAATAGTGGCACACTTCTTTCTGTGAAATATAATCCCAATAGTAATGCCCCTCCTGATTATTTATTTTTATTTTTCAATCAGTGGGTTTGTTTATTCTTTTTTTCTTTTTTTTGTTTTGTTTTGTTTTTTTGAGACAGGGTTTCTCTGTGTAGCCTTGGCTGTCCTGGAACTCACTCTGTAGACCAGGCTGGCCTCGAACTCAGAAATCTGCCTGCCTCTGCCTCCCAAGTGCTGGGATTAAAGGCGTGCGCCACCACCGCCCGGCATAGGTTTGTTTATTCTTATTGTGCAAGTCATATTCTGTTCATCTCTACCTTCAATTCCTGTTATATCAGTACGTAGAGGGATCTTACAGAGGTTTGGGGTGGCCGGGGCAGGCTGAGAGAAGTAAGACTCCAGAGATAATCTTTCCTTGGATTCCTTAACACCCTGCTAACTCAGTTCCCATTCACAGACTTTACTATCTCCTCTTGGGACCAGACTTCCTCAAAGCCCTCAGCCCTGAACAGGAAGTGAGAGTTCCCCTTAGCAGTTTGCTCACTTACTCTGAGATAAGCCTCTTGGTTCTCTTCCCCAGGAACAAAAGCAAGACTCTTTCCTGGAAGGTTGTAACTGGAGAAAAAAAAATCTGGAAAACAATTAGCCCGAAATTGTTATCTTAAAAGTTAAATTACTTCGAATAAATTTAACTTTCAAAATGCAAGGTAGGGCTGGGTGTGGTGGCTCAAGATCCCAGCAGGAAAAAAAAAGACAAAAACACCACCACCACCAGGAACAACAAAAACAAAATCAAAATGCAAAAGGTGTGGTCCTCAACATTCTGGTCTGACGAGATTGGCTTTGGAATTGTTAAGTAGCCCTATCTCTGGATATCTCTGAGGGCATTTTCATTTTAACTGAGGGAGGTGAAGACTCTAAAAGGAGGCAGTACCTCCTAGTAGGACTGAAAGAAGAGGAAAAAACGGAGAGGCATCTAGTTGAGCACTGTTTTTACCTGACTACAAAGGAACCGCTGTCCCGCCCCCTTCGTTTCCTACAAGATTCTCAACCCTGATGGACCTCCGGTCCCAGTGCATTCGAACCAACCCTATCTGGTATTTTGCCGCAGCAACAACAACAACAAAAAAGGTAACAAATACACAAGGATGTTTCCAAGTAAATACACCCGGTTCCTGCTGATAGTTTTTCTTCATCTGTAACCTCATGCACTCCAGCTTGTTCTCTTCCAAATCCTAGGGTCTGTGCTGAATGCTCACTGGCATTACACACCTAAAGGTCACGAACCACCCTGGGTACGTAAGGACACATACATTTAAATACATCTTATTATGTAGGAACTCAAATGCTTCTCACGTGATGTCTACATGTGTGCATAGCTGAGAGTTCTTGCTTCTACTTTCTAATGCTCATTGTCCCCCAATCTGCCTAGCGCTTAGCAGATTGCAGATGCTACTTAAGTGTTTCATTTTTGCCAAAGATTTTCTTGATACTTCTTTCAGGGTGATTTCCTGTTTCACTGAAATAACACTCTTAATTTCCATAAGAGATTGTTTAAAAAAAAAAAAAAAAAAAAAAGTACTCTAGCTTTAAAGTTTTCTCCAGAGTACAGTTTTGTGGAGAACTGGGTTCTAAAATGATCCCTTCTAAAACACGCTGAACATCTCACGTTAGCTAAAACCACCATAAAACCTGAGCAAGGCCCTAGCCACTGAGAAAGAAAGTGATAGGGGGCTAGAGAGATGGCTCAGTGGTTACGAGCATTTGTTGCTCTTGCAGAGGTCCCAGGCTTGATTCCCAGCAATAATAGCACACAACCATTCCTAACTCCATTTCCAGACCCAATGCCCTTTACTGACCTCCACAGGCACCAGACATACACACAGTGCACATACATGCACGAAAGCAAAACAGACCCGAGAGGGATGAGATAGATAGCCTGATTCCATGACAGGCTTCAAATCGGTAGTTAAGGAGACTAAGCCCAAATCTCTGTTTCCAAGAACTGGGCAAGTCAGTTACTGAAAAAAAAAAAAAAAAACAAACAAAAAAAAAAAACAAAAAAAAAAAAACAAAGCAAAACAGAACAACAACAGAAAAAACCCAGCCTTCTGGTAGCTAATCAGAAGCTGCCGGCCACCTGGCCTGAGGCAAGGACAATGGTTCTGCAGCAGTTTCCAGACTTCCTCAGAAATAGTTTCCAAAGTAATGGTTCTGAAATTTCCATAGAGATGAACCTACATTCCATAATGGTTCTGGAATTTCTGTGGAAATGGATCCAACAGATTAACATAGAGGTCACCTACCCTAGGAATTCCCTAAAGTGCTTTAAATCAGGCCTGGGAGCTCACTTGGGTGGCTCTCTATCTTGGTAATGAGAAATCCCAGCATACTGGAATCCGCTGAACACTCTGTGTTTACATGCTGTCTGAGTCTGGGGTATCATTCTTCCGTGAATCATGGACCCTTACATTACATATAAAATAAAATAATTTAAAAAAAAATTAAAGAGAAGTCTACAAGTTGTTTTACTTGTCTTTGCCTCTTTGGCTTTATTTTACATCTAGTGGAACCATAATGTTGGTTTCCTAGTTACCCATCAGAGTAATGCAGCTATCTAGTGTTTGTGTATCTTTTCTGTCCATGTCCTCTTCCCCTCCCCTTCTCCGGTATTTAACCCTCTATCCTTAACATTGTAAATGATCATTTTCTAGCCATTTTGAGGTAAAGATGGTTTAGTTTTCTTTTTTCTTTTTTTCTATTTTTAGTTTAAAAAAACCCAAACTTTTGTTTGAAAGAAAAACAAGACTATAGACTCTGTCCATGCCTTTGTTCTGGAAAAATATCAAACAAAACCAAGCCAAATATTCTTTGCCCTCAGTCTCTCTCTTGTCTTTGAAATAGATCGTAGCTGGTGTCTGTCAGGACAGACTTGTCCTAAATAAAGCTTCTTTTTATGGTGTCTCCTGATCAAACTGTTGTGTTGGGGGATTATATACATAGAGCTTTATTTAAGTCACCAGACTCAAAACCCAAAAGTGAGATGGTCAACCAAAAGAATGGGGAGTCGCCAAGGGTGTGTAATTTAATATTCTAGTTATAATGGTAGAATGGTTTCTGGTTGTACTAAGTGGTCACCCTCTGCCTACCCACAGCTCTAGTCAGTAGGGAGTGAACCAAGTACCATCCATTTAGGCAAGTGTCCCAGACTAGACTGCTCATTCCACCATCATCAGAGAGGAAAGTAGAGAGGCCAAGAAAAGTTGGTGGAAAAGCTGAAATACATCACAAGAGAACAAACAGGAAGTCCAGAACCCTGGCTAGATTCATCTTTCAAATCTGTTATAGCCTAACTACTTGGGTTCTGCTACCAGTCTGTGCTCCAGATGGACATAATAGAAACACAAGATTAATAATGGCTCTCTTCATTACTCAAATCTCAAAGAGGTGGATTTTCCTTCAACATGAAGTATACCTTAGCAGTTATCTCTTCTGGCTGGGGAGATAGCTGAGTAGGTAAAACAGTGGCCAAATGAGCCAGAAGATCTGAGTTTGGATTCCTAGTATACACATAGATAGACTTTAGGGATGGTGGTGCATGCCTGAAATTCTAGTGCTGAGGGTAAAGACAGGATGGTTCCTGTGCTTGCTTGGCCATCAAGCCAAGCCTCATCTTTAAACTGAATGGAAGACCGTATCATAAGAAAACAGTGCAAAAATAATTGAAGACATATCAAAATCAACCTCTGGTCTCCACACACAAGGATACGGGCAAGTACATACACATAACGCACCCCAACCCCAGACACACACACACTGATCCTTATGTCTGTGCCTTGATTGTGTTTCCCATCTACTAACAATTATGACCCAAGAAATATAAGGCTATTTATCTTTTTCCTTGTTGCCCTAGCCCTCACCCATCCCATTCCACCAGATGGTCCTTGGGGGTAGGGGCTAAGAAGGTGAAAAATCTATGATACAGATTCCAGGATCCCGATGAGAATCTGAAGCAGACTCATTTATTGTTATAGTGGAGGGTGTCTTTATACCTTCCACCAGCATCCTCTTGGTCCTGCCTAGCTGGTACCAACTGATTGGCTGCCCCTTCACAGAAGCACCTATTGTATAAGCATGGGCCATTGCTGTGGGGCAGGGCAGGGGTGGGGGGTTGATAGTCAGAACATGCAGACTCATTCCTCCTGCATTTCCTGACTTTAGCTTCACCTAGGAAGCCATTTTTCTTTGTATAAGTCATTCTTTTGTCAACTTAGAATTTTGCATTTATTTTACTATTGTACATATCACTATATACCTTATTGAAAAGTCTTGTTTCTACTACAGACTGCCATATATACCATGCAAGAATATTCTCCTCACAACTCCAAAATTGCCATTCATTTGTAAAATGCATGATTTGTCAATGTGACAGCTCTGTCTACAATACTTGTATTAATAACATCATCACGATTTATTAAACATAGGCCAACAGCTGCTCTCCTATCACCCTGTTGGTAATGGATAATCTTCATTGCCAACCTTACTGGATTTAGAATCACCTAGAAGTCACATTGGATGTCCCTTTGAGGGCATTTCCAGATAAGATTAACTGAAAAGCACAGATCAATGCTGAAGTGGATGGCATCATCCCATAAAGGTTAATCAATGAAGAATTCAGCCGATTTTGAAGAGTAGGGAGAGGAAGCCAGGTGGATCTGAGCTTGTTCTCTTTATTTACTTCTTGATATAAAGAGATGTAAGCCAGCAGCCTCCCATTACCATGACAATATCTGACCCCAGCACCATGTTTTCCCTTCCAGGACAGACTGTATCCCTTGAACCATGAGCCAGGATAAACTTTTACTCCTTTTGTATGCTTCTTTTTTTTTTTTTTTCATTAGACATTTTCTTTATTTACATTTCAAATGATAGCTCCTTTCCCAGTTTCCCCTCCAAAAAGAAAAAAAAAAAAAAAAACCCTGTTTCCTCCTACCTCCCCCTGCTCACCAACCCACCCTCTTCTGCTTCCTGGCCCTGGCATTCCCCTACACTGTGGCATAGAACCTTCACAGGACCAAAGGCCTCTCCTCCCATTGCTGACCCACTAGGCCATCCTCTGCTACATGCAGCTGGTGCCTTGAGTCCCACCATGTGTACTCTTTGGTTGGTGGTTTAGTCCCTGGAGCTCATATGTTTCTTGATAGATATTTGATCACAGCAATAAGAAAAGTAACTGGTACCCAAAACATACTGTGCCTGTGATTCCCCAAACATGTGATTTATAAGCCCCTGGAACTCATTTTTGGAAGGAATATGGAAGACTGGACCTGTAAGGTAGAGAACCCCTAGCCTTTTGGAAGCAGAGCATACTGAGTCATCCTGGTGAGGTCTCAGAAGACCAGAGTGTTGAGGAAAATATGGAGAAATATGGGTTCATAAGTATCCATGTACAACAATTGTGCTGCTATGAATCAAAATACAGACAAATTTTGGCAAAAAAAAAAAAAAAAAAAAAAAAACCAAACAATCCAAGAGAACAAACAAATCTATTCTGATTCTGCCCATGTCCTGACAACTTAGTCAAAGTTGAATTCAAAATGATGGACTGAGTCGTTTGATGGAGGAAATCTCAAGATGTCACAGTCTTCAGACTATGATGGGGCTATTATTCTCTATGTTTCCTTATGTTTATAATGAGGCTTAGTCCATTAGCAACACGGCAGGAAGCATGTGGGCACACAGACAGACGTGGTACTGGAGCAGCTGAGAGTTCTACATATGGATCCTTAAGGAGCAGGAAGAGAGAGACACTGGACCTGCCTTGAACATTTGGAACTCCAAAACCCACCCCAAATGACAAATAACAAGGCTATTCGACCCACCATGAACATCAAGCTGACAAGGGAAGAATTGTAACAGAGAGTCTTCCTTATCAGCTTGAATAGATTTAGAATCCCCTAGAAGCCAGGTGAGGAGGCTCATGTGGAGATGCATGTGTGTCATTCTAACACTGGTGGGGCAGTGGTAAGATAGTTGCAGCAACTTCAAGGCCAGCCTGGTTTACCCTGTACGTTCTGAGCCAACTAGGCCAAGGAAGGTCCAACTGAAAAAAGTTCAAACCAAAAAACATTCTAAAAAGTAATGTAGGAGGCACATCTCTGAAGATATCTCTGTTTTAGTTGAGATTTCCCTTGCTGTGAAGAGACACCATGACCAAGGCAACTCATCTAAAGGCCAACATTTACTTGGGGCTGGCTTACAGTTTCAGAGGTTTAGTCCATTATCATCATGGTTGGAAGCATGGCACCACAAGGCAGACATGGTGCTGGAGGAGCTGAGGGTTAGTTCTACATCTTGATCCAAAAGCAGCCAAGAACAGACTAGACTTCCATACTGGGCAGACCCTGAACATAGGACACCTCAAAGTCACACAGCCACACTTCCTTCAGCAATGCCTCCCCTCCACCCCCCAATTGTGCCACTTTGTACGGCCTAGTATTTAAACACTTGGATCTATTGGGGGCCAAACCTATTCACTACAGTATCTGTGAAGGAATTTTCAGAGGATTAACTAAAAAGGAAAGGCCTATCATAGAGTAGGTGTCTCTATCTCATGGGTTGCAGGCTGTATTAGGTGCATTTTTATTGCTATGACCATGATCAAAGCAGCTTGAAAAAGGAAGGGTTTATTTGGGGTTTAAAATTCCAGAGGAATGAGTCTACCATATCACCATATCGTGGTGGGGAAGCATTGCAGCAGGCAGACACGGCTACTGGAACTGAAGCTGGGAGCTGAGGGCTCATGTCTCAAACAATAAACAGGATGGACACACACACAGAGCAAGTGAGCGAGAGAGACAAAGACAGAGACAGAGAAACAGAGGATGTTGCATGGCTTTGACACCTCAAAGTTCACCGAGTGACCCCAGAAGTGTGCCTCAGAGGGGATTGTGGGACCGTGCTCTCTTGCTCTCTCTCTTTGACTTCCTGAATCTCACAAAGCCGACAGGTCATCCTAGTTCATGTTCCCACCATGACAGAATGTTTCACCACAAACCAACATGAACTGGGATGCTAAAAATGGTGAGCCCTTATAAACATTTTTTTTTCTTTTTTTAAGATATATTTATTATGTGTAAGTACACTGTAACTGTCTTCAGACACCCCAGAAGAGGGCATCAGATCTCATTACAGATGGTTGTGAACCGCCATGTGGTTGCTGGGATTTGAACTCAGGACGTTAGGACAAATAGTCAGTGGTCTTAATAGTTGAGCCATCTCTCCAGACCTCTAATAAACTTTTTTTTCTGTTGTGTTGTGTTGTGTTTTGTTTTTGAGACAGGGGTTCTCTGTGTAGTCCTGGCTGTCCTGGAACTCATTCTGTACACCAGGCTGGCCTCGAACTCAGAAATCTGCCTGCCTCTGCCTCCCAAGTGCTGGGATCAAAGGCATGCACCACCACTGCCCGGCCTTCTAATAAACTTTTAAAGCAAAACTTTTCAGATATTTTTACTCAGTAATAAAAGGTTGACTAGCAATTAGTTCAAGCAAATGGGATTTAAATATAATTTTAATACTGTAAATGAGCATCATATTAAGAGCATGTTATCTGTTATTTGCCATTTATCCAATCATTGTTTCTTGAGCACCTACACATGTTAAGTCCTTGTAGAGTCTGAAACATGCCAGATTCTTGCCATCCTAGAACATGTATTCTGGAGACAGAGACACATAAAAAAATAATAATGAAGGTAGTTAGACTTAGAAAACATGTGCAATGAGAAAGGAGACAGACAGAAACAGGAAGAGGGTGGAGGTCATTGTGAAATATTTAAGGACATGCTAGTTTCAGGTACTAGAAAACATTGGAACTTGAGCAACTATCTGAAGAGAGATAAAAGGTGAGGCTTGTAGATTTCTATGGAAAGTGTAGCTCCAACAGACAAAACATCCCATGTATTGTTCCTGAGAAGGAGGAGAGGGTCTGGAATGCTGATGGGCAGAGAGAGGAGGTAGTGAATAGCCAGTAGAAGGGCTAGTGCAGTCTGAATTTTGAGGGGCAATGGCTAGAGCCAACTGCTGGAACACAAGGTAAGGAAGTTTCCTTAGGTAAAAGAAACTGTGGAATCTTCTTTTTCTTCTTCTCCCTCTTCTTCTTCCTCTTCCTCCTCCTCTTTCTCCTCCTCCTTCTTTTTGTTTTGTTTTGTTTTGTTCTGTTGAGACAGAGTTTCTTTGTGTAACAGCCCTGGCTACCTGGACTTGCTTTGTTAGAAGAGGCTGACCTTGAACTCTCAGAGATCTACCTCCCTCTGCCTCCCAAGTGCTGGGTTTAAAGGCATGAACCACCATGCCTTGCCTCTGTCATATTCTACTACTAACGACTTACTAATATTTTTCATACTTACATTTAACTGGAAGTCCTTTATTTTTATTTGTCCAATGTAACAACATAAATCCAGTCCACGGGGAAAGGGAACAGGCTCAGTTCTTTGGCCATGACTCTGACTCTGTGCCCACCGTCATTCTCTTGCCCAGCAGCACTCCTTCCTCCCTAGGAAAGACACTTCCAAGCTTAATCTCCCAAGCTGTGCGTTGATGGAGTCTAATTTTCCACTGCTGTGGTTCTAGTTCATAAGCATAAGGGCGTGGTTGGATAATGCAATTCAAAATAAGAACACAATAGCCAAGAAGAACAGATTCTGCCAGAGACCGAGTTTGCCTCTGTCCAGCACATTCGGTTGTAGGCTGAGGATAGCTCTTGGAGAGACTGCATGCATATAGCCAAGGAGTAGAGAGAGGAGTAAGTATGTGCAGACAAAGGACATCCACACTTACATTCCAACTATAATCAATGACAGTAATTGCTTGCATAGAATTTTTCCGATGGTAACAGTGTCAATGCTATAAAGAGAACCCCTAAGGCGAATCTCCCTCAACGTTTGCACAAAAAACAGTCCTGACCCCATATCTGTATTTGTTTTAAAGCATTGTCTTCTAAACTCACATCTCATACATTGTTCTACAAGCATGCTTAGTATTGAATGTAGCTTTCTAGAACTACCAGTTTCTCAGAATGTGGTTCTTTAGAACTATGGAAAACTTCTATCAGCAAGATTTCCCACGTTTCCCCGACTACAATGTTAATCTGCTACCCTGACGTCAACCCTGCTTCTCGGACATAAATTTCCTATCATAGAATTATAATCCCACCTTGATGGCAGATGTTGGAACGTTGATTTTGTTTGTTTGTTTGTTTGTTTGTTTTTTAAAAAAACAAACAACAGCAGTGTTTGGATGGCCTCAAGGACCTGCACACCTGCAGTTCTTTCTGGCAGAAGCCTTGAACACACCAGTGACAGTGATTTCACAGATTTCAAGTGCTTTTTCACCAGATTTTGTGATACATTGTGCCGATAACTGGAATAATGAACTGCCACCACTGTAGCTGACTGTTGAGGTGCCAAGGTAGAGAAGTGTCTGCCATGCAAGAAATTTACAAGCAAACTCAACTGGAAGACTGCTTGATGCTTTGGAGAAGAGAGAGAGTGTGGATTCTGGTGTTTCAGGCTGGAGAAGGCTGTCTGGCTCCATGGAATGGAAATTGTGCCCAGGGGTCACAGCCAAAACCCATCAAAAACTGCACATTATAGCTGGAAGTGTCCTGTGTGCACTCCCTGCGGAGCTGGTGTGTCTTCGTTTCATACATCATTTATTCCTCAGTGGAGGGATGTCACAAAGGACTGCTCTGAAATAGCTATCAAGCTGCCTGAGACTCCAGTGTGTGTGGGCTCTCCATCTGGAGGACAATCTCTCAGCCACTCCCTTTCGTTCATGACAGAAAGCTCGTTTGTTAATTTGTCTATAAAATTCACGGTTGCACTTTGCAGGAGGTCTCTTCACCCGCCATGCCAAGAGTCGTGAAGTTTTGTTGTATAAATTGTAGTAACAACATTCAGCCGAGAATTTTCTGGTCTTTACTTCATTGTAATATATAAACATACACTGGTACCTGGCAAAGCAAAGAAGTGATCCATTTGATGGCCCTGTCAGTGACTAGCTTCCTGGCTACTCTCAGGGACTCTGCCGAATGCCTCACTCATCTGTAGACTATTCCTTAAAAATGTGCTTATCAAAACCATGAAACTTCACTGTGGGATTTTGTGCTTTCTGTCACTAGTAGCCTGAAGCGCAAAGGGCACTCACAAAATTATTGGTATTTACTAGTTACACAACAGGACAAGCTCAAATGATTTATCTATATATTTAGAAGGGATTACACTGTGTAGCCTATGCTGACTTTGAACTCATGACTGTCTGTCTCAACCCCCGAGTGCTAGAATTATATGTGTGCCACCTTGCCAAACAAACCTGACTGTTTATTCTCTTTACTTATGAAATAACAATATACTATTTCATTCTTTCAAGAGGAAAGGAATTCCAAACAAGTTAAGAATACTAAAAAAGGCCGGGCAGTAGTGGCACAGGCCTTTAGTCACAGCACTTGGGAGGCAGAGGCAGGTGAATTTCTGAGTTTGAGGCCAGCCTGGTCTACAGAGTGAGTTCCAGGACAGCCAGGGCTATAGAGAGAAACTCTGTCTCAAAAAACCAAACCAAAAAAAAGAAAAGAAAAAAAAATTGGGAGGTGAAATTTATTGTTCTCAAGCATAGGGCAATATCCCAAATTCCGATACCTGTTATTCCTTGTGCAATTTAATTCAAATGTCCTCCTTGTTTAAGGGGCATCCACTACATGCCAGGTTACCTGCAGGTGAGGTGAAAAGACCACTTTTATGACCTCTCATCATGGCCTTGAGAAACAAGTGTTCTAACATGTCCCTCCAGAGACTTTTTTCTGATGCTAGACCCATTTCATTTCCTAAACCTTGGATCACTGGCCCACGGAGGGACAGCAGGGGATAATAGCCTCGCTGTCTGCTTCTGAGTTCACCAAAGACAACTCAAGGCAGTCAGGGTCTGGGACACCACCCCACAGTGGATTTGTTCCCTTTGTCCATTAGCCAACTGGCTGTTATGGAGACGAGGGTAATGGCTGTTCAGCCTGTGTCGGAATCCCTCCCCTCCCCATCCTTTATTATCTGTCAACTCAAACTCCTAACAGGACACATTGGGAGAAAAGCTGTCATTGTGAAAGGCTTCAGCTGCCTGAAGCGAGTCACTCTGCCAGCTCCTCTGGCCTGGGCACTGGCATCAACACCACGCTTCCATTTAGAGGAAAGTGAAAGGGTGAGATGAATAGACTTAAGCCCTTTTACACCTCCTTTCAAGGACTCCCCACCTCTAGGCACCCCGAAATGGCCTCTTCACGTCTTTCTTGCCTCCTTTTCTGAGAACAAGACAATGGGGTTGAGAAGAAACGGGGTGCCCAAATGAGAAAGGCTTAACACTCGGTTTTCTATACAAGCCTAGATCGCCGCTTACCACCAGAATGGGAACGTTTCCTCTTTCACCGTATTAATTTATGTGCTACGGTCTGCCCCAGTTTCTTTTTTCTGACTGTATTTCAATTGCCTCAGACTTACTCAGGAACATGCAGTTTTCCTTTCCATTCTAATGATCTCCAAGCTTAAGGAATTGGACTGAGGAGGTAAACCAGTCTACTCCTAAAAGATGGAAAAGCACAAACCAGAATCTTCTAGTGGTCAATGTACAGAGTACAGGAAGGAACGCAAGAGGTTGTGCTTGGAAAGAAAAAGAGGAGCATCCTCCCTGCTTCTGGATATTTGAAGTTTGCCACTTCCTTCCCTTTCTCAAGCCTGTTCCACTTCCAGTTTCCACCTGACCTCTCCTCCTTCCTGGAGGACAACACTGGTGTCCACTGGGTCCTACATCTGCTGTTTATTAGTCAGATCTTTTGGGAACACAACATGGCATCATCATTTGATACAACTTTGGACACATTGTGTGAGAGGCAGGGGGGAAATAATTAAGGAGAAAGACATAAGCTAAAGCTAAGCAGAAGTATTGGTGAGGAGAAGAGGCCCATAGCCAATCGTGCGGTAGAGCTTGTGGAATCTTACAGAAGAGGGGGAGGAAGGATCCGGAGAGCGAGAGAGGTGAAGGACACCTCAAGAAAACTTACAGAATTGACTAACTTGGGCCCATAGGGGCTCACAGTGATGAACCACCAACCAAAGAGCATGCATGTGAAGTACCTAGGCCCCCTACACATATGTAACAGATGTGTAGCTTGGTCTGCATTTAGGACCTCTAACAACTGGAGCAGGGGCTACCTCTGCCTGCCTTTGATCCCTTTTCCCCTTACTGAATTGCCTTGTCTAGGCTGAAAAGGAGGAGAAGTCCTACTATAATTTGATATGCCAAGGCAGGTTAATACCCACTAGAGGGTAGGGGGCTCTCCTTCTCTGAGAAGAAAGGGGAGGGGCACGGGGAGAGAAGAGGGGAGAGGGAGGGACTGAGAGGAGAGGAAGGAGGGGAAGCTGTAATCGAATGTAGCATAAATAAATTAATTAATTAATAAAAAATATGCTGCCAGGGTTGGGGATCCCTACTCCCTGGGGGAGACCAGTGCCCTTGCTTCAGATGAGGATTCTTCGGCTCACCATCCTGTGCACCTTCTCCTCCCCTTTGACTGATGAAGTCTAGCTTACTGTTGTGTCCTTACTGCGCATCTGCTCATGCACGTGGTTGCTGCCAAATATCTGTTAGCAACCATCTACTGTTTATGAAGAAGAAAACCATCTTTTCTTACTTGTTGGTTTGGTTTTCTTTTGAGACAAGATCTCACTGTGTAGCTCTGGCTGACCTGAAGCTCACTCTGTGGAGAAGACCAGGCTGCCCTTGAACTTAGAGAGATCTGCCTGCCTCTGCTCCCCTTCTCCTCGTAGAGTGCCGGAATCAAAGGCAAGTGCTGCTACACCTGACGAAAAAAAGAGATTATTTTGGAAAGCTAAGCAGGATGATTTTTCAAGCCATTATGGAAAGTCTCCATGTGCCAGGGCCTACACGTGGGCCTCTTCACTTAAGTTGAACTCCATGCTCGTAGTGATGAAGCCCCACTGAACTGACAAACTCAAACTTGAACTCATACTTCAGTGCCCAGCACAAAATGATACGCATGTGTCAAACTTTGTGTGATTTTCCAAGCACAGCCCCACTTCTTTAGGAAGTGTGTACCTTCTGCCTCTCCCTGCCTACAGAGTAAGTAGCTCCTAAGGGGATGGTGCCTTTTATCTTTAGAGCCCTGGTGGCTGTCACACAGTGGGGAATAGGTAAGTGCTTCTCCCATATGTTTAAGCCATCTTCTCCCCTCCTCTTTCTCACCCTTTTATTTTGCCTGAATTTCTACTAATTGACCCAGAATATTTCCTTTATCTAAATTGTGGCCCACTGGGATAATGACGCC
Organism: Montemys delectorum; assembly: GCA_019843815.1. NCBI lineage: Eukaryota > Metazoa > Chordata > Mammalia > Rodentia > Muridae > Montemys > Montemys delectorum. Next base: position 16,452 of record JADRCD010206809.1, read on the forward strand.
TACCACCAAGCCTCTTTGGGTTTAGAACGATAAGATAAGAATATTAAGCAGGCTGCCTGTGGATGCAATGAACACTCCATAGAAGCACACACATGGTGGCATTTGTATTGTTTTGTAAATTGGATGCTCGTACTTTTTTTTTTTTCTGACCCAGAAACAGAATCCCAGACTCAACTGTCCTGAAGCAATTTACTTAATGAATGCGTTGACACTCCTTCCCTCACTGTGAAAGGCAGGGATTGAATGAGTCTCTCTGTTGTCTCTTTCAGGGGAAGGTGCTCCCTGAGGATCAGGCCTAGTGTGAGGGGGCAGGTAAAGTTGGGGGGGGGGGGGGAGAAGGGGAGGAAACAGACTTAATAATCAAGACCCACCTACGCTGTAGACCTGAAGTAGCAAAACCCTTCAAAGAGTTATTTTGGTTAGTACTCCTGCCTGCCAGCTGTGACTCCAGCCTTGGTGACAAGGGCTGAGGGATGACCTGCTCTCCTCAATAGAAGCCAACCTGAGAAATGTAGTGAGCGACAGAACAGAGCACCAACACTCCACTCATTTCTTGTACTCACCGCATCTCTTCTTTCTCTATTTGATACCATCTAACAGCAGATAAATCTGTTTTAAATTTAAGTATTGATGGTTTTCCGTATCTAATAGTATTCGAAACAATATAACAAACATGTTCTCTCTTTTTTGTTTTTTTGTTTTTTTGTTTTTTTGTTTTTTGTTTTTTGAGACAGGGTTTCTCTGAGTAGCCCTGGCCTGTCCTGGAACTCACTCTGTAGACCAGGTTGGCCTTGAACTCAGAAATCCGCCTGCCTCTGCCTCCCAAGTGCTGGGATTAAAGGCGTGCGCCACCACACTGCCCGGCAAACATGTTCTTTCTTGATATAAGTACTTTGGGAGTACTCATCACCCAAAACATAAGGAGATATGAAGATACTGCATGTCATCCCAGCACAGATTCCTATTTTAGTGATTCAGTCTTATATAATTTTAAAATATAAACACATGCAGAAAATATCTAATTGGAAAGCATGAGCCTATGGTAAAAAATAATGGAATGATTATTGTCATCAGTTTCTTTTAAAAGGACTTAGCAGTGAGTATGTCAGTAGACATTGCCAGGTCCATAAAGGAAGAAAGACACTGAAAGAGTTCTGGTCATAGTTTACTTACAAAGCAATAAGCTAGGTCCTTTTCTGCTTTCTTTGCTTGAAATTGTGTCTCATCTTTTTTTTTTTTTTTTTTTTTTTTTTAACAGAACGTTGAAAACGGTGAAAAAATCTACTAATATAAACATACATTTCTTTCTCTATATGCACAAGCTTTTCTATTTTCTATAAACTATCATAGGAAATTTCAGTTCCACTCAAATATTTGGACACTCTGAAGAACCTGGTCATAGAGATGGTAGACTACTATGTCGTGCTTACATTCTGGACAGGGCTGGGTGTGGTGGCACACTGTCTTTATTCCTTGCACTTGGGAAGCAGAGGCAGGAGGATCTCTGTGAGTTCGAGATCCTGGTCTACAAAGCAAGCCCAAGACAGCCAGGGCTCTGTTACACCAAGAAATCCTGTCTCAAACAAACAAAAGAGTACACACGTGTATGCATGCACATTACACTTATATGTGATCAAAGTGAGCTCACTCCTATATGCACACACACCCACATGGAGACAGACATATATCTCCATGTGCTTCTTCTGATGTGACCTTGTCCTTTGATCATGTCTTCTGTTTCGGCACCTGCAAGAAACACAGCACTCACACTCTAACAGTGTGAGTTAGGCTCAGAAAACTGCTTTCAAGCCATGGTGCTTTAAATTCTACACGGAGTCACTGAAGAGTTAAAATCCCTGTGTCCGTCCGTCTAAGTTAGGGAGGGAAAGGAAGCAAAGCCTGAACACTGAAGGAAATGCGGGGATTTTGTGTTACTTTCTGCTGACTTCTGTTACTCCCACACTCAGGTTTTCTTCTTATCTCTTCTGTAAGCACTCTCTCTGCTCCCCCTTCCTTTCCTCCCTGGGCTCCATTTGCTGCTAAGCACTGCATCTTGTAAACTGCCCTGGGATAAAGATGAAGCAGCACAGAAGGATGACAAGTGTGGGTTAGAGCTGCCCTACGGTGACCTCAGGAAGCAAACATCACATTACTCCAAGCTCTATCACTAGGGAGAAGCTGACTGCAAATAGAGAGCAATCTTTTATTTATTTTATTTTATTTTTTTTCCAAACTGCCAAAGGTGTTTTCCTGTGCTTGTAGGAATGTGAATTTAAAACAATAACCGACTTACAAAGGTCCCGATTCTTACTCTGTTTCTCTCTTTCGGGAGAAGGGTTCTCCTCAAATGTTAGCGACTGTGTCTGACACTTGGAAGACTTCCTCCAACTGACTTGTCTCAAGAGTGTTCAGTCAGGAGACATAGAAACAGGACTAGGCTTGGAAGACTGGGACCATCTTAAGGGAAATTGTCGACCCCCCCCCCCCCCCGCCCCAGGGAGGCATTAATAGTTTATTGGGTATGGAAGCTGTGGAGCAAAGGAAAGGAAAAGGCCTAGTAACCTTTAACACTAAGAAAAATCACTATTATTGCGACCAGTGTAGCATGAAGCACAAACACAGTACTCTGGGGGCAACAAAACGTCACATGTAGCCCACCAGAGCAATTAATAAAACGAAAGCCTTGCTCCTTGCAGATGGATACGCGGGAGGATAATGGTGCGGGGCCGAACTGAGCTGTCATGCATCAGATACTACATCTGTTATGGAAATCAGGGGAAGTGGGGGCCTTTTGTTCATGCGAGAGCCCTCCCAACAGGGATTTGGCTGGAGTAGATTTTCTTGTTATTAAACATGATTTCTAGCTAGTACAGAGCAGATGCTTCTGCAGCATTTGGAACTAATAACCAACCTTCAAATGTATGCCACCCCTTAAAGAGGCCGAGACTGGAGGAGAGACCAATTTTGGCTCAAAGATAATGTGTTCAGTTCAGTTTCTACTTTGCACATGAATGGCACTGATACCAGAGGAGTGGGTGGCTGGGTGGGGGCAGGTGCCGTAACAGTCAAACAATGGCTCTGGTCCTGAAGATCCAAGGGATGTTTCTTTCCTTTGCCTAGAAGCTTCTCAGGTGTTTTTTGGAGAGACAGAGTCCAGTCAACTGTGTGGTAGGCTACAGTTGAGATCAATGGGAACGCGAAGGGAGACAAGACTGTTTACCACCCCAGACCTTTCTCAGGCTCGGACCTCTGCACCAAGACTTGTTGAATAATTCATGAGCCTGCAAGTCACCACCTAATTCCCTAAAGAAAAGCAGATCTTCTTGATAAACCACCAAATCAAGCTGCTCAACCTCATACCACTGAAAACTCTTTTTTTCTTAGTAGTAGAAGTAATTTGTCTGGTCAGCACTTTTTAATTTTATAAAAAGAAGGGAAAGAAGGAAAGGAAGGAAGGAAGGAAGGAAGGAAGGAAGGAAGGAAGGAAGGAAGGAAGAAAGGAAGGAAGAAAGAAAACCCAAGCTAGAATTCTGTTATCTAAATGACAGCCATTCAAATGGGAATATTCACAGTTATAAGTAACCAAGGAAAAGAAAGCTGGAATGTAAAATGCCTGAAATTTTCTACAGTGCCAAGGTTACAGAGAACAAACAAGTTGCCCAGACCTCTATGAGCTCTGATTTACCATTCCTGTAACAGGGAAGGGGGAAGGAAGGGAAGGGTAAGGAAAAAACAAACACACAAAGAAACAAAGAAACAAACAAACAAACAATGCTTCTATTTTGCCATCAATTCACTTTCAAATCACATTCGGAGGTCTGACCTGTGGTGACTGCTTCACCAGAAACCCGACAGTTATCCAAGGACTAAAGCCTATGCTACTGTGACCCAATCAGAATCATGAAGGAGCCCATTAGGCATTTCTGAAAACTGACACAATATTTACATTGTGCCCTTTTAATTCTGCCTAGACTTTTAGAGACCACATCTAGAATTTGTTCACTCAGCTCTGTCACAGCTTGAAACAGTGGTCCTAGCTATGTGTGTTTGAGTTCTTCACCCCAGACATGTCACATAGGTTTGATGTGGACTGTCCCGTAACCAGCTGTTTCAAACTATTGCATTCCCAACTCCTCTCTAAGGCTTCTTCTGAGAAACAAATTCAGCTCGATACATAGATTAAAAATGCAGAACACATTTTGACTTAATGCAATCATGTTGTTTCGTCAAGGGGTTAAATCAGCGCATGAGCAACACATCTATCCATTCCTAGCTGAACCAAGCTGAGGAAAACTGTCCTGGGTCGCTCACTACACTTATGACTCTTGCATAAAACCCAAACCAGAGAGGCAATAGTTTGCTTTAGTAAATTGCATTCAGTTTGACCCTTCTGTTCACATGCTCAAGGAACTGATTGCAAACTCACTATTATGTAGATGGAGTAGTAGATAAATAGAGGGAAGAACCTCTGTAGCTGAAGGGGGATTCAGTGGATATCTCAAAGGAAGAAGTAGATGACCCTCAAGGTACATCAGTAACAAATGATCCATTTAAACAGGAGGAAACAAATGCACCTTACCAATAAACTTTTTTAAAAACGCATTGTTTTGGGCCAAAGGTAAAGTGCTTCCCTAGCAAGTCTCAGGCTTTGGGTTGAATCCTCAGCTCTACAATAGTGAAACCGAACAAAAAGCAGCTAACATATTGCTCTATACCAATGCTGCTTAGAGGAGATCCAGGACACTGAGTGCTGCTTGGCCACAGACACTAGGAGTACCTTGAAAGTGGAAGTGAACTTTCCTGTAGACCACAGTTACAATTCTTGTTGAAGCATCCAGGGGAAGCAAGCGTCTTGAAGCTGGTGCTATCTTTCTGTGACTGCTAAGTTTTTGCTAAATTTGGCAGGTGTTAAGGGGATAGTGGCTATAAAGAATCTTTAAAATGCGATGTGAACTTGGACATCTAAGGTGCTAGGGATCCATAAACCCCGAGTGGATAAGATAGTTTTTATTATTATTATTTTACACAATTTGTGTAAAATAATATTATGCCAAACCATCTTAGCAAAAAGGGGTTTAAATTTGCCTCACTAATTAACAATTCCCTGCCGCTCTAATTAGATATGCCCCCCCCCCTCCCTCCCTTTCCAGTCTGTGGAGCTGCCCTGCCCGGCCAGCCAGCTGCTACCCCTCGCCCTAGGAGGGGAAGGCATTACTTCAAACACCAAGAGACAAAGCAAGAACAGCGTAGCGAATTGTAAATCAGTTCACAAACTTCAACGACTCAGAGCTAATACTTTAAAAATGCAATATTAGGGTGGAAAAGGAGAGACCACACCCACAGGAAACCAGAACGCCAAACTAATTCAGTCAATTCTCCTAAACAGTTCACCTAATTCTAGAGAGGAAAAAAAAAAAAGTCAAACAAACAATATTTCTATAAATGTCTATTTGTTCAATTTGCTATTTAATATCCATGGGAAGAGAGATCAACATACTGCTAATCATTTATTGCATGCTGGTAAATGATTTGAAGTTCCCTTGTAACAGCCTAACTTTGATCAGCAAGCATTTATTTAGCTCAAGGATGGCAAAAGCAGAAGGGTGAAGTGAAAAGAGAAGCAGCACAGCACATTTTGCAAGTGGATTTGGGAAAAGATGAAATATTCATCATGTGTTAGTTACCGCGATGGTTTTATGGGCTTGTGCGCGAAGGCTATATCCCATATGGCGCTGCCGGGCTGCCATCCCAGAGCCTTGCCATAAGGTGAGAGCTGGCTTGACAGAGGCAGCACCCATCTGCATTTGAGGGCTGCCACCCACAGCTCAGATCTCCCAGTCTGGATGTAGCTCAAAAGCTGGACCTTCCTCTTTAAGCCCACCAACGCTGTCTTTTGCTTTACACGACACATGTGGC
>JADRCD010206811.1:2716-17060 GCA_019843815.1 Montemys delectorum
TCTCTGTGTAGCCCTGGCTGTTCTGGAACTCACTCTGTAGACCAGGCTGGCCTCGAACTCAGAAATCCGCCTGCCTCTGCCTCCCAAGTGCTGGGATTAAAGGCGTGCACCACCACTGTCCGGCCTGGCAATTTTTTTTTTTTTGGTAGCTCCCCCATTCCCGTGTGGCATGAGCTCATTATGTGTACACACGTGCAGACATGCGTGTGGTGGCAGGAGGTTGACGCCCGGCGTCCCCTTCTATTACTTTCCACCTCTCTCCTTGCATCTGAAGGTTGCTGATTTTGTATAGCTCCAGACCGCTGTTTTTATTTTATTACTGATACTGTTTGTTTTTTGAGACAACGGCAGCCCTGGCTGGTCTGGAACCCACAACTCGTAGACAGAGACCCGCCTGCGTCAGCCTCCTTAGCGCAGGGATTAAAGGCTTCGCCATCGCTCCAGGCTCCTTTTACTTTGAGATCGTCTCAGCAATTGGTCCATGCTGGCCCTGAAACTGCAGTCCTTTCTCAGTCTCCCAAACAGCGGGCTTAACGGGCCTGGCCCACCAAGCCCCGCTCTGGAAGCCCTGTTAGTAAGTGATCAGCTTGGGGAGCCAAACAAGAGAAGCCTAACAGGGTTTAAGGGCTGGTGGACCTTCTTGGATCGGGTCACAGTTCTGGCCTGGAAGACAGTTACTTGGATCCTATGACTCTCTGCTCTTGCCTTCCCATGAGGCCTTGGAGGACGCTCTGGCCCTGATCTCAGCCTCAGTTTCCCTGCGTCTAGCACAGGATGAGGGCAGGCCCTTCGTTTGGGCTTTGCTCTTGAGTGCCCCATGTGATAGCTAGCCTACCTTCGGACTGCTTAGGTAGGCCTCTGGCATATACAGCCCTGGCCGCTGGACCTTTCACACAAGCTGCGTGGGATCTCACCTCTGGGATCCCTGGCCCCAAGATATTGATGTATTTGCTTTAGAGCCTTGGAAAGAAATACCCTGGCCCTTTAAAGACCCTGGTGGCATGCCGGGCGGCGGTGGCGCACGCCTTTAATCCCAGCACTTGGGAGGCAGAGGCAGGCGGATTTCTGAGTCCGAGGCCAGCCTGGTCTACAGAGTGAGTTCCAGGACAGCCAGGGCTACACAGAGAAACCCTGTCTCGAAAAACCAAAAGAAAAAAGAAAAAAAATTACTTTGGTGGCCTGGGGCCAAGATTTGGGAGAAAGGATTAGATAGAGTATCCCTCCCCTCAGCTCGTTGACGGACTATCGTCCAAGCTGAACAACCAACCAACCATCTTTTGTGTCTGTGTGCCAAAGATTCCCATGGCTGGGCTAGTTTACTGCTGGCGTTCCCTCACAGACGGGAGGGCTGGATAGGCTCACCGGATCCTCTCACCTGATTTTCCAGCCATCCCTTCCAGCCATTTGTATGCAGTCTCGCCCTGACAGCACATGGCTTTGGGGGCGGCTGGAGTACACAGGCTGGGGAAGTCTAGGGGAAGGGGATGCCAACTCCATGGCCACAAGGAAGTCTATGGCCACACTGCATGCAGACCTTCCAGGGTAGTTGCTTTAGGGTCACCCGTCCTCGTCAGCCCATGACCCTTCACTCAAACTGTACAGGAAGCCTAATAAACTTCGGTTTGTCAGTGGAACCTTGGGAAGAAGGGAATAGATGTTCATATTCCTCCACGGAAGGGATTTTAGCAACACACATCGGTGTGTGCGTGTAAGCATGTGAACCATCGTTCATGTATAGACATCAGAGGACAATCTCCGGTGTTGGTCCTTGCCTTCTGCCTCATTTGAGACAGACTCACGTTTCCCACCAGGCCAGTTGGCCAAGAGATTCTCATGTCCCCAACCATGTCTCACCCCAGGAGCACTTCATCTGGGTGCCGTTGCACCCAGCTGTATGTGGGTTCTGGGGATTTGAACTCAGGTCCTCGTGAGTTTGTGGCAATCACTTTATCCACTGAGCCATATCCTCAGCCCCATAACAATGCACAGAGCAGAGGCCCCGGAGTGAGAACACCTTGGATTGGAGCCTTAGGTCTGGAATCTAAAGTCTAGACAATCTTGGCTATGTGAAATGGCTGGGCAAATTAACTCTGCCAAGCCTCAGTTTCCCCATTTATGCTCAGTAACAACACCCCAGCCTTCACAGGGCTGCTGTGTAGTCTATGCTATGTCACGATGCTCTCAGCTGGCCCCACTGCCCCTGGCTATCTCGTCTAGATTCACTGGCTTCCCAGGGGCCACGGCCTGATAGGGATTCTGAGGTCCTATGGCCGAGGTCGCCCCACCAGTTCATCTTTCTCAGGTCTGTGAGTGTGGAGTGGTCTCTGGCTTACTGGAAGAAAGCAAATGGGGAGCAGTGAGGAAAGGGGAGGGGGAGGCCTCTGGCAGGGGGGGAGCAGGCTGGAGGGCTGGCCGGCAGCTCCACGCAATCTGTCTGCTATGCAGCCTCGGCCCGGCCTGTATTTATTTATGCTGCGCGTATATTTATACCAACCCCTTTCTCAGTATTACTACAGGAAACGGCTAGAATTGTTACATACCTGGCGGCCTAGGGGTCCCGCTCAGCCAAGACACACAGGACCCTTGGCTGTCTCGCCGTGATTGCGAGAGGGCCCCCCCCCCCATCCCCAGACTCTGGCCCTTCCCTGACCTTGCTAGCACCGGCTCCCAACTTTCTCTTCTCTCTGGGGCCATAGCTTGGATGAGGGATGTTTAAGTTTCTCCCTGTGTGCCTGGTCCTCACCCCATCTGGCCCCAAAAAAGGCAATGATTTCAGGAGTTATATAGATGGCCCGGCTGGAGATGAGCACTGTATTGCTGAACAACAGGTTTGGGGAGGGGGCTAAGAGACCAAGGTCCTCCAATTTAGGGAGGGAACCCTGGTTATTCTGGTGTAAGCATGGGGCTGGGCTCTCCGGAGATTAGCTCCCCACGAAGCCCACCCAAGCCTGGGTAACTTTCCACCTGTGACTGTCGCCCACCCTCAGCCCATGAGAACACTCCCCACATCTCTCCCCTTTGCTCAGCTGCGGACAGCCTTCCCGGTCTGGGGCCCTCACGCTTCACTCAGAGCAGCCAGTCTCTCTCCAGCCCCAGCTCTGGGCTTGGCCCCAGGTGGGGCTTGCCAGAGCTGAGAGGCGCGGCCCCCCTCCCCAGAGCTCTGGCCTGACACAACCTGTTAGGACTTCCCGTCTCAGCCTGAAGACTCCCTGGCTAGACTCTCCACCCAAGCTACATTAACGCCGCCGACCCCGTTGTCCCCAGCGGGTTGTAAAGAGCTCCCTGAATGCCTTATAGCTTCTAGTTCCACTTTCCTCCTCAGCAGGACATAGGGACTGTTATCTATCCTCAAGCCTCAGTCGCCTTGTGGTTGGATAGACTTGACCTTTGACCTCTACCTCCTATGGCCTCGGTGCCTTCCTGCCTCAGAGTCAGGAGAGGACCGGGTTTCCCTCTTGTCTTGTTACCTTTGCTTTTCAGTTTCTGCCCCCCCACCCCCCGTAGGAGATTAGGGTTGGGAGGGTTGTACTTAAGCAATTCTTTTATAGGTAGGTACACTGTAGCTGTCTTCAGACGCCCCAGAAGAGGGCGCCAGATCTCATGACGGATGGTTGTGAGCCACCATGTGGTTGCTGAGATTTGGACTCAGGACCTTCAGAAGAGCAGTCAGTGCTCTTAACCGCTGAGCCATCTCTCCAGCCCCAACTTGAGCAATTCTTAAAAGTTAAGAAAAAGCCAGGTGGTGGTGGTGCACGCCTTTAATCCCAGCGCTTGGGAGGCAGAGGCAGGCGGATTTTTGAGTTCGAGGCCAGCCTGGTCTACAGAGTGAGTTCCAAGATAGCCAAGGCTACACAGAGAAACCCTGTCTCGAAAAACCAAAAAACAAAAACAAACAAACAAACAAAAAGTTAAAAAAAAATTAGATTGAGGAGCTGGAAAAGATGGCTCTGTGATTACTTCTAGAGGACTTGGGTTCAAATCCTGGTAACCATGTGGCAATTCATAATCGTCTGTAGCTCCAGTTCCAGGGGATCAGAGGCCCTCTTTTGATGTTCCCTGGCAGCAGGCACACATGTGGTGCACAGACATACAAGCATATATTTATTCATTGGCTGTATTTGTGTATTTGTGTGTGTATGCGCCCACATGCGAAAATATGGAGGTCAGAGGACAACCTACAACTTTCAGGAGTCAGTTCTCACCTAGCACCATGTGGGCTCCTGGGTCCTCAAACTCAGGCCATCAATCTTGGTAGCAGGCACTTTACCCACTGAGCCATGGCCCTAGCCCTGGGGCAGTTCTGGATCTGGAGAGCGGCCTCTGGAGTGTAGGGATAGGATAGCTGTAGGGCCCCAGGCAGGTTCAGGCCCCGGGCTACTGTTAGCAGGAGTTACTGTTCTCTCTACAGTGTTACCCTGGGGTTCCTTTTAGAGACCCTCTTGGAAACCCGGAGTTCCTTCTTAGAACCTTCCCTGCTCTTCTCTGCTTCTACTGGGCTACTCCATTTCATCGGCGTGTGTGTGTGTGTGTGTGTGTGTGTGTGTGTGTGTGTGAGAGAGAGAGAGAGAGAGAGAGAGAGAGAGAGAGAGAGAGAGAGAGAGAGAGAAGCTGGTCTTGAATTTATTCTGTAGCTGAGGATGACCTTGAGCCTCCTGCTTCCAACCCTGGAATTACAAGCATGAGCTACAAAGAATGGTGTACAAAGTGCTAGGAATCAAACCCAGTGTTCAGACAGACAGGAAAGCGCTCTGCCAACCGAGGTACATCCCCAGCTTAAGCTACCTGAGCTCAGTGGGACCGCAGATCCTTCCTCTCCACTGGGACTCATTTTGGACCAGTCTCTGGTTTATATAGCTCTGGGCAGGTCGGGCTTGCTTTTTATTTCTACCACGGGGCTCTGTTAACATCTGCAACTTAGCATTTATGAATCTTGAAGCTTTCTTGGACCCAGGATTAGAGTGCTGGGATTAGGGGTTCTGGACAGGACCCTCCCCCCAACCAGTCTAAACAGAATAGAGAAATTCAAGCCCAGCCTTCAGGTCCCTGATGCAGCAGCTGGATCCTGCAGCCATCCTTGTTCACAACGTGCACATCTGGGGTGATGTACTCCTCACCCCACCCCCAGCCCAGGCTCACATCTGGAGACCAAAGCTGGCTTGCTGGCTAAACACAGAGCATCTGGACATGAAGAGCTGTTTCTGGGTTAACACGGCCCATCTGGGCCCCTTGCTGCTGCTCCGCCCCGTCTCCACAGCGGAATGCTGGCTGCACATCTGGAGGGCTGGAGCCTGTGTCCAGCTGGGTCAGGAGCTGTGTCTGCCACCATCAACCCCCCCCTCCTCCGTCTGCTTGAGGTCCTTGCCCTGAGGTAGGGGGCCTGTATTCAGAGAGTTCCACAGACTGTCTATAAGGCACTGGTCTCTGGAGTTTGCCTGATGGGCTTGCCTTAGCAACAGACTCATCCTCACATACTCTGTACACATGTCCCTTGTCCCAGATTGGTGACAGCTGCCACTCTACACCAGCCCACCCGAGGGAAGCTGTTGGCATCTCTTGAAAGAGCCTCTGGGACCACTGGACTGTCTGCGTGCCCTCTCTTAGGGTTCCACCAACTGGAAGGCAAGGGTACAGCCTTGGGTCTCTGCCTTGGAGCCCACCTCACGGGAACAACCCTGAGCCTAACCCTCTACGCCAACTCCCATCCTTGGCTAGAGGGAGCAGGTGGTCTTCCCAGAACCCCAAGACTCACATGCGGATAGCCTGGGAAAAAAGACAACTAGAGGGAACTGGGCTAGCCTGTGGAAAAGATAACTACCCAAGAGGTAAGGGACCTCCTGACATCACACAACTGGATTTTTTTTTCCCCGAGACAGGGTTTCTCTGCATAGCCCTGGCTGTCCTGGAACTCACTCTGTAGACCAGGCTGGCCTTGAACACAGAAATCTGCCTGCCTCTGCCTCCCAAGGTCTGGGATTAAAGATGTGAGCCATCACTGCCCGGCAATAATTACTTTTTAAAATCACACTTATTTATTATATGTGTGTGTGCAATGCATATTGCTCGTGTGGAGGTCAGAGGCTAACTCATGGATGTCAGTTCTCTCCTTCGGCCACAAGGCTCCTGGGGATCAAACTCAGGTAATCAGGGTTGGCAGCAGGCGACTTTAGCTGCCGAGCCATCTTTCTTGGGCCCTCACCCTTTGGACATCAGAATATGCAACCATCAAGAGCTAAAGCGCTTGGGACTCCAAAGTCACGTGACTTCCATCACGAAGGGATGGATCCAAGCTTCTCTGTCTGGAATATGGCAGATGTTATGTTTTCTATTAGCACATATTAAATCCACAGTAATGAGTTTCATTAGGACATTTTCATATGTATGTGTAATGCATTTTGATTAAAGTCAACCCCAACCAACACCGTCTCTCGCCCCTTCCCACTCCTGTTGATCCTCCTCTGGTTCCTAACTAACTGGTCCCTCTTCTATTTTCCCCTCTCTTGTATGTGTGACCCAGTGAGTTCAATTAGAGTTGCTTACAGGAGCCTGGTTATTTACCAGAGTGCAGGCAATGAACCAGTGGACATACCACTGGAGGGGATCTCTCTCCCTCCCCCCAGTAACTGTTCATGCTTATAGATCTCTGGAGAGGGCTGGGGCCTTGTGAGCCCCTCCCACACCCATGGTGGAAGGTGTGAAGGCCTGGTCTTGTGCAGGTGAGTTCAGAAGTGTGACCAGTCATGGCACGCCTGGAAGGCAGCATCTCAGAGCCCTTTGCACTGTCCCCTGGTCTCCCACCCCCTTCTGAGCCTATTGATACTATCGTCCTATTTTGGACGGAGTATCCGACAGGCAAAGGTTACTCTTGCAGGGAACCCAGGATATTAGACAACCTTTAAAGGTCAAGCTTGGAGCTTTCATTCCGAGAGTCCTGTGGAGGGAGGGTGTGTGTGTGCGCGCGCGCGCGAGCATGTGTGCACGTTTATGCGCATGTGCATGTGTATGCACGCACCCATGTGGTTGTGGGCAGATGTTTGATGAGAAGGGTGGGTGAGTGGGTAGGCACAAGGAAGACAGCAAAAAACACCCCCCCACACACACACAAGCCCCCTTCCCCCGAGTCTAGAGCCTGCTGGCTTTGAATGGACCCTGGTACTGGCTTACAGCATCCTCAGCCCGGGATGTGTTTTCTGAGCCTGGTGATACGGCATCCTGTGGTCCAGGCTTATCACAGCATCACTGGCTCCGACTGAAAGGAATTCTTTAGAGCTGCAGCCTCTAGCCTGAGGCCCTGGAGCAGCAAGCAGCTGAAAGCAAAAGCCTCCTCCTGCCCCTCCCCGGCCACGGAAAATGTGAGTTGGAGGCAGTCGTGAATAGTAACGGGCATGGGCAAGGATTCTTATTTTAATTCATCTATCTGTGGTGTGTATGTGTGTATGGTATGCATGGTTTTGTTTTGTTTAGTTTTCTTGCAGATGGTGGGCACACACATGTAGCTGGGTACATGTGTGTTGATGTCAGGATTCCTCCGCAAATGCTTCTCACTTCGTGTATTAAGATGGGGTGTTGTCCCTCTGGGAGCTGGAGAGATGGCTCACCAGTTAAGAGCACTGGTCGCTCTTCCAGAGGACCTGGGTTCAAGTCTCGGCACCCACACGATGGCTCCTGATGGCTGTTAACTCCAGTTCCAAGGACATCTGATGCCTTCTTCTGGCCTCCACAGGTAACTGCACACACACGGTGCACACAGAATTTCATGCGGTGAAATGCCCATACACATAAAATAAAATGAAGACAAACACACCTTAAACAAAACAGGGCATTTCACTTGAACCCAGATCTTAAGGGTTTGGGCTAAGCCTAACTAGCCAACTTACCCTGCAGACACCCCCTGTTTCTGCCCCCAGAGTGCTAGATTACAGACAATGGCCACCACACCCAGGAACCACACCACATCCATAACACCACCTCCCGCACACTGCCCCCAACGCTTTTGGCGGGAGGGTCGCTAATCACCCCTATTGTCTGGTTAAGGAGCCTGAGGCTCAGTAGAAGCGATCATTTGATCACCTGGCTGACCGGTGTGCCAGGCAGGTAGAGACACAGGTCAGTTCAAGCCGTCTCAGAGATCTCCTACCCAGCACTCCGATATCAAGAGGGTTGAGAGGAGGCCCCTCCCCTCCTCATACCCTCTCCCCTCCCACATTACTCCTGTAGTGGGAATTATTAACCTGAGCTGGCATGGTGGCCAGTCCCTATATTCTCACCCCTCAGGAAGCCGAAGCAAAAATTTGAAGACAGTTGGGAATACGTGACAAAAGACACTGTGCTACTTTTCTTTTTAACACAGGGTCTCCTGTAGCCCAGGCTAGCCTTGAACTCTCTCTTTAGTCAAGGATGGGTTTGAACTCCTGATCCTTCTGCGTCTAGCTCCCAAGCACTGGGATTCCAGGTTAGCACCATCACACCTGGCTTATACAGTGCTGGGAAGCATGCTGGGCAGGCACACTGCCAGCTGAGCCACACCCACAGTCCAAGGCTGTGCCAAACAACAACAACAACAACATCAACAATAATAATTAAAAAGCTGGAGCCCAGCTTTGTGCCCCCACTTCCCAGCGGAGCTGACTGGCTTACGCCCCTCCCAGCCTGGCCTGTGAGGGTGGGTCAGGGCCCCCGCAGGAGCAAAATCAGGCAGGCAGCTGGGAGAACAATAGGAAAGAAAAGAGCGGAAACCCTTTAGGAAGCCAGCACAGGGAAGGAGGCCAGGCTACATGGTGTCCCAGACTGGCTGGGTCCTGGGGTCTCTAGAACAGGGGGCACAGTGAGGACAAAGAGTGCCCAAGCTGGCCTCTGCCACACTGCACATTTGAATGAGGTTTGTCAGGGTTGCTTGAGACCCTGTGTCTCCAGCAACATCCACAATGAATCTCCCCAGAGTCCCAGTGAGCAAGCTCCAGTGGCCTGCACACCCTGAGCCCTCCTGCCGTCCCTTGCCAAAATCCCAGGGCATGTCTAGTGTTGTTATGGGATGCTGGCTCTGTGCTGTGTCTGGTCTCTGGGACTGGGTATCTCTGCATCTCCATGCTCTCGTTGGTGCCATGAGAGGATATGTTTCCTCAGTTTCCCAGGCTCTCCATGTGGCCTAGCATGCACAAAGACCCCGTTCCAGTCCCAACTCTTCATTAACCAGTCACGGGTAGCACATATTTGTAACCCCAGCCTCTGGGAGATGGAGGCAGGGAGGTCATGGGTTCAAAGCCAGCCTGGGCTATGAGACCCTATCTCAAAAAACCAGACGGATAAAACAGAGAAAAAGGGTCCCCGTGGCTTTTCTCTCCTCAAGACCCAGTTAATTCTCCCAGACAAACCAGGCCAGTCCAAAAAGAGGCCACCAAAATAAGGGAGGATTGCGAAACCCACATCCAGGGAAAGAGGCCACCAGAAGTATCTCTCCAGGACAGGGGGCCATGACACGCAGCCAGGCCTGTGGGTCATAGCCTGCCTGGGCTGGAACTATTTTTGTCTGGGGGTGGGGGTGGGAGTGGGGGTAGGAGTGGGGGCTGATGAAACTCTTTCTTTGTCTGACCCAAACACTTTCCCCCTTCAGCGGGGGCTGCATGTGGTTCAAATTCATCGTCACCTAATTCAGCACTTGGGGCTCTGTGCAGCGCCCCCCGCCCCCGCCCCCGCCCCCGCCCCGAGGAAAAGATGAAAACATACAGTTGCTGGCAGGCGAGGTGGGTGTGAGGGGCTGTGACAAGCAGGCCGGCTGCCTTGACCTCATCTGCCCTCTGGTTGGCTGTCCCTCCATCTCCTTGGCTCCTTCTATCCCAGTCCCTGTGTCCCCAAGGGAAAAGAAGAAACAGGCGTCTGTCCAAATCCTGACAGGGCTGAGAAGGGATCCTGGGGCCACCAGCTTCTTCCTTTCTACCTTGGGACTCCTGGAAATGGGAAGTGGACACGCCTAGGTTTGTGTACAGCAATGTTTGGGGTCACGTGTGGTGGTGTCACATGTCACATGTGGACCTGTTGGCATCTTGGAGTCAAGGAAGATGACTTCCTTCCCCCCTCCCCTCCTCTCCTCTCCTCTCCTGTCTTCTCCCTTCCTCTCCCCTCCTTCCTTTCTCCTTTCTTCCCCTCCCTTCCTCTCCTCTCTCTTCCTCTCCCCCCTCCTCTCTCTTTCCATCCCCTTTTCATTCCCCTTTCCTTTTGAGAAATGACTTCCTCCTCATTATTTTATGTGCACCATGTGTGTGCAAAAGCCTTCAGCGTCCAGAGGAGGGCGTCAGATCCCCTGGAACTGTAGTACCAGGTGGTTGTGAGCTGCCCAGTGTGGGTGCTGGGAACCAAACCTGCATCTTCTTTAAGAGCTGTGAGCATCCAGCCCCGCCCTTCTCTTTCTCTTTGTTTTTTTGAGACAATCTCAATGCCAGTTAAGCATGACCTCCAACTTCTAACCCTTCTGCCCCATCTCCCGAGGGCTAGGGTTATGTGGGTGTACACCATCACATCCAGTCTGTGTGGTGCTGGGAATCCAACCCAGGGCTTCGTGGGTGCCAGGCAAGCGCTTGACCAAGCCCAGCCCTTTAAATCTTGAGACCTGGTCTCGAACTTGTAGCTGGGACAGATCTCATATTCCCAATAACCTCCTTCTGCCTCAGCCTCCCAGGTGACCACAGGCGCCCATGCACTGCCAGGCTTTCTTTTATTATTGTTGAGACAAAGTTTCACACTGTAGCCCAGACTGGCCTGGCCCAGTCCATTCCTCTGCTTCCAATTCTCGAGTGCTGGGATTACGGGTGCCTGAAGGGCCAAAATTATTCTGCTTTTCATGTTTCTTGGCTGACACCTGATGTTTGTCACCTAGGGGCAAGATTACCGAGAGGATTATGGGAAGGACAGAGAAAGGAGAACGACCCAAGGGCATGGGAATTTATGTATGTATGTATGTATGTATGTATGTATGTATGTATGTATGTATGTATGGTGTGATGGTGGTGTGTATGTGTGTGTTATTTACATGTCTATGCAGATGTATGGATGCCTGAGGACATCAGGTGTTAAACAGACACCTGAGTCACATGAACCTGGAGCTCAATTAATGGTCAGTCAGTTCCTGAGATCCTCATTATCTGCCCTATACAACACTGAGATTACAGGCATGCCCTGCACTGTGCCTAGATTTTTGCATGGGTGCTTAGGATTTGAACTCAGGCCTTCAGGCTTGGACAGCAAGTGTTCTCACTTGCTGAGCCATCTTCCTAGCCCTGACCATTGAAATTTATAGTCAGCCCTGGATGGGGTTGGGAGCGGAGGATGTGGCTCAGTTGATAGAGTGATGGCCTAATACGCATGGAGCCCCAGGTTCTCTTCTCAGCAACACATAAACTGGATACAGAGGAGAATCAGAAGCTCAAGGCATCATTGGCTATGTTGAGAATTTCAGACCCGAGCTATAGGAAACTCTGGCTCAAAAAACTGCAGAGTGGAAGGTAGTGGGTGTGCCTCTGTGTGTGAGTGCATGCATGTGTGCATTTGCATGTGCATGTGTGCGTGTGTGTGTGTGTGTGTGTGTGTGTGTGTGTTGGTGGGCACATGACATGACACATGGGGATAGATACCTACAGCTTTGTAAGCTACTGACTAAATGTGAATTTCATCTCTGGAAACACTGGACGCCCTGTTCTCAGACTACTCCACTCTCGTGCATTCATCTATGGGATCCTTAGCCAATAGAGGCTTGGCATTTCTCAGGAGGAATCAGCTGGGGACAGACAAGAGCCCTCCAAGTCCACATACACACGTCTGTCTCCATCCCCCGCTACCCCCTCCTTCCACTGTAGGTCTTTCCAGGACAGGGTGGGACTGGTCCACCCAGGATCTCCAGTGCCCAGCTGGGTCCAAGGGTGCAGAATGCTTGTTGAATGAATTAATGCATTTTTCAAGTCAAGTCAAAGTGCTATTTTTATGGTTTGTAGGCCAGATTAACCCAGGGCCATGATTTTCAAGATAAATATTGGCAATCCAACTGCAGCACATTTTCTATTGAGACTGACTTCTCTCCCTCATCTCTCTCACCCATCTCTGTCTCACCCATCTCTGTCTCCTCCATCTCGGTCTCTCTGTCTCCCCCCTCCCCATCTCTCTTTCTGTTTTCTGGGTCAGAGTGACCTTAAATTTACTCTTAGCCCAGGCTGGCCCGGAACTTGTTATCCTCTGGCCTCAGTCTCACCAGTACTGACACGACAGGGACCCCATTCTGCTCTTGTCTAGGTATACAGGGAACGTTCACAGCAAGAGGGGCCATTGCTGAACTCTCCTTTCTCCCACATTAGGGTGCTATGACTGCCATTTGCTCTGGTGACCCACTGCTGGGCTGTCCCATCCAGCAAGCAGACAGAGGCAGCCACAGGGTGGGGCCTCCCGGAGGTGGCTTTCCTGGGCAGGGTCACGGTTCCTGGAGCTGCAGAGCTGTTTGGGCGCAAACATTTCCCTGTATTGTCCCGTTTCCCAAGACAGCCAAGAGAGCAGAGGGAGGAGGGAGTTGTGGCTGGCTTTTTCTGCTCTCCACCTCTAATGAGGACAAAAGCCTCCTTGCTGGCAGTTGCAGGTCCTCCTTGGGACTTCAGAAAGACTGGGAAGACGGAGTAGGGAGAGACGTCCAGGCAGGGTTGAGAGTTGAGGATCTCCCATGGGCAGGAGTGGGCCTATGTATTCAAGTTGGCACAAGAGAAGGTCTCCAAGAGGATGACAGAGGGGTGTCCATGTTGGGCTGTGGCATGGCTCGGTGGTAGAGCACCTGCCTAGAATCCCCCAGTGAGGGGCTGGGGGCATGGCTCAGTGGTAGAGCTCCTGCCTAGAATCCCCCAGTAAGGGGCTGGGGGCATGGCTCAGTGGTAGAGCCCCTGCCTAGAATCCTCCAGTGAGAGGCTGGGGGCGTGGCTCAGTGGTAGAGCCCTTGCCTAGAATCCCCGAGTGAGGGGCTGGGGGCCTGGCTCAGTGGTAGAGCTCCGCCTAGAATCCCCCAGTGAGGGGCTGGGGGCGTGGCTCAGTGGTAGAGCCCCTGCCTAGAATCCCCCAGGGAGGGGCAGCTTTCCACATCCTACTATGTCTGATGTCCTTGAACCCCACTCTCAGGTTAGAGATGCTGGGGCCCAATTTGGGTTTCATTAAGGAAGATTTCTATTGAAAGGGATTTTTGCTTGCTTGTTTTTATTTTGGAGACTGGGTTTCAAAAATGCAGCTCAGGCTGGCCTTGAACTGTTGTTGCACCTTCCTGTTGGTATTATGGTCATGCCTCATCATGCCTAGCTTCCACAGAGGATTTATTAACAAGTGAGTTTGGCGCTCATAGGACTGCCATCCAAGCTGGTACCCTCATTCAACTGACAGATTCAGCTTTTCAGTCAAACCCCTCTTGTCCGTTCTTCCTTGGCAAGGGTCTTCCCTGTGTACTAGAGACCCTCCTACCTCATGTAGGACTCTGAAGAATCTTCCCTCAGCTTTTGAAACAGCAGCAGCAGCACTAGCAACAACAACAACAACAACAACAACAACAATAACAACAACAACAACAACAAGCCTCGGTGTGGTGGCACATGCTTTTAATCCCAGCACTCATGGGGCAAAGGCAGGCAGCTCTCTGAGTTCTAGGCCAGTCTGGTCTATCAGAGTGAGTTCCAGGACAGCCAGGGAAACTATGTCTTGAAAAACCAAAAATTCAGGGGCTGGAGAGATGGCTCAGCGGTTAAGAGCACTGACTGCTCTTTCTAGACATCCTGGGATCAATTCCCAGCAACCACATGGTGGCTCATAATCATCTGTAATGAGATCTGACGCCCTCTCCTAGTGTGTCGGAAGGCAGCTACAGTGTACTTACATACAATAAATGAATAAATCTTTGGGCCAGAGTGAGTGGGGCTGGAATGAGAAGAAAAAGTGTCTGAAGATAGCTACAGTATACTTACATATAATAAATAAATAAAATCTTAAAAAAAAAGAAAAACCAAAAGTTCATAATAACAACAACAACAAAGCCCCCAAACAACAACAAAAATAACGTGGGTGCTAGGACTCAAACTCAGGCCCTTCTGCTACCACATCAAACACATCACAAACTAAGGTCACCCTCTCCAGCTCCACTCTTGACGTGCACACTCTTGTTCATTAGTCGTTCAATGACCTGACATTTCCATCAGTGTTGGCTAGGTTGACCAAATGGTACTTAGGTTAGTAATCCTTAAACTTGAACTTGAGTGTGTATCAGATTCCCTTGAAGGTTTATTAAATAGGTTTTGATCTAGTTGGAGTGGAATAGATCTTAAGGACACTCTCACCCCCACAA